>QGSO01000316.1:912943-1077265 GCA_011037825.1 Carya cathayensis | reverse complement strand
GGGGGGGGGGGGGGGGGGGGGACATGTAGGTTATGACAAGTCCTTACAAATGGTAAGGAGAGATTTTTTTTGGTCGGGTTTTAAAAGGGATGTGAAGGAATTTATTAAGAGCTCTGATCTTTGATCTTAAGACGCTTCACTTGGGACCAACCTAAGGATTGGGCTCTATGGCTACCACTAGCAGCTGGCGTTATAACTCCACACCACACCTCTTTACCAAACTCATACCATTTGTGATGTGAACCCGTGAGATTGAAATCCCTTGAACCCACAATCAAATTGAAAACTCACCCAAAAAAGTCAAGAATTAAGTCAAGAAGATCTAGACCCATTGAAATCTTATTTCAAGAACCTAGATTGCAGTTGAACACCACAAAGATTTTGCCTTTGATAAGTTTTTAGTTAATTCAAGAACAAGTGGAGAAAATTGAAATTCTCTCTAAAAAATACTTCATTCATGTTGGTTGCCTCACAATGTGCGGCTACAAGTGTTTTTAGAACCTTTCCTCAAAAACTCTAAGCTGAATAAGGCCTTCATTAAAATAAGAGATATAGGCCTAACATCTTCAAGCCTTAACAACCTAGAATACACACCTATAGCTAATAATGGAAGTCCTTTTAATGAATTAAACAGGTCCAATGAAACAAAAACATAACAATAGGCCCACATGCCTATACGTATTGAAAGAATAATCTAAACTAAATCACTAGGTCATGCTGCCCCCTTCCGTAGCTTGTATCACATGGATTAAAACTGATTCTCCTTCTTTCAAACCCATCTTGAATGTTAGGGTCTTGCTAGATGAATTTGTAAACTCGGACTAAGTGGATTGCACAAATTCTTGCGTTGCTTCCTTGATCTTCTTAGCTTTCGACCTTGTGATTACCCTATCTAGAACTTGCAAGTGATCATTAAGACTTGGTCCACCATGGTGCCCATCAATTTGAGGCACTATATGGTTATCCACTACCAAGGCTCATGGACTACATACTAGACATTATGCGTAGGGAGGCAGGGGAAGCTAATCTCGCTCCTGAGATCAAATATCTCAACTACTTTGAGAAAATCTACACAAAGCCCATAATAGAATGAAAAAACATGCATACCTAAAGAGGAAAGAACATGAGTTCAAGATAAGGGAATGGGTATACTTGAAGCTCTAGCCATAACGACATACGTTTGTTGCACATCGGTGAGATCTCAAACTGGCACTTGGGATTTTTTGGGTCTTTTTAGGTACTGAAGAGAGTTAGGAATGTGGCTTACCACTTAGATCTGCTGGTGACCTAATGGGTCCATCCAACTTTTCACATTCCCCAACTCAAAGGGAAGATTGGAGCCAAGTATGTAGTAGTTCCAGTACTTCAACCAACCGACAATCAAGGAGCCCTCAACCTCAAACTTGAAGCAGTCGTGGGTTACTTAATGGTTAAAGCCAGTAATAAAGCAAAAGTGGAGTTGCTGGTCAAGTGGTAGGGACAAGCAAAGAAAGACGCCACTTGGGAAGCTAATTCTCGACTGAATGAAACTTTTCCCCACCTTGTGGGCAAGGTGTTTTGAAGGGGTTGGTATGTTACATGCTGAAGATTAGGGTTTGTGGCAGATAGACACAACAAACAATGGTTCAGGAAGGGGCATCTAAGAGAGACAAACGTGTGGGTTACACTTTAGTTCGAACTCAACTAGTTTGTTTAATTTCACTTGGAGGACAAGCTCTAGATGGGTCCTCTATCTTATTTTATGTTTATTTAGTTGTTTCACTTTAACAGGCCAGCCTAATAGCTTACCGAGTCCTTGTTTTGGCATTAGAGCCGTAGCTTTAGACTACTGCTATTTACTTTGCTTGGATGTATTTTAGACCATGGCCATGAGAGGGAAAAAAGGGTCACTGATAGTATATATACTACTAGAAAATTTCTCTCTCTACCTTTCCTTCCTTTAGAGGTGCTCCCCTCGAATAGAACAATCTTTTTTCTTGTGATTTTCCTTACAGTGGGGAGTGTTACAAAATATGAGACAGAGAATATGAACTCAAGTCCTCTTCATCCCTGTTTTTAACTTTTGTTTTTTTAAGTCACATAGGCATTACTTAAATAGGGCGGTGGTGTGCTAAAATTAAGAAATAATGATTGCAGTCCCTGAATAGGGGACTCTTCGTTCACGCTCTACGTGGCTCATTCCACATAGATGATGAAGCTCAACATTTCATTTAAGTGGAAAAGGACAACTCGTATGAAACTGTTCGTTTCATTCAAGAATCAGCTTCAAAGAACACCTGAGCTGTTGAGCACCTTCATCCCCTTCCTCATGAGCTCTATCCTCCTCCTTCCCCTTAGTGCCTTCATGCGTCTTATGATTCCTAAGCTCCAAAGATCCTTTCATCTCCATCGTGTGTCATCCCCTTCCCATGCTTATGGAAGTCCCTTCATCCCCTTTGGGCGATGTCCTGTTCCGGAGTTTCAAAGGCCCCTTCGACCTCGATATCTCCCTCGTGCCAACGGTTTTTACATTGCAATCAAAACTGTTAGAGGTTGGCCATCCCTCCACTTCAATTATTCATTCTAGTTTTTCTTTTAAATGTTTTTATTATTATTTTGAAAAACTAATGCTCTATGATTGTGGGTGGGACAATTATATACTTCCCGTGTGGGGGGTTTCGGATTAAACATCTGTCACTACTCAATAGCATAAAGCTGGGAATAAAGGGGTCATTTACAAATGTATTTTAGGAAGATTGTTTGTGAGTCAGAAGGGATTATTGTTTAGAACCTGAATTTTTTTTTAAAATGTATATCAATCTTTCCTGTTTTATAGTGAAAAGCATAATGGGAAGCAATTTTACGATGTTCCCATTTCTAGCAAATATTTTAATCTAGTGACTGAGGTATGACAGAACCATCAACTCTAATCAAAAATATAAATTAAAAACAAATGAACATTAGGTGTTTGTGAAAACGTCTCACTTAGCATGAGAGCTTGCTAAGAGTATATTATACGTATATATACTAGTGGTTTACAGATTAGTTGGTATTTAAAGAGTTGTGTAAAGTTACAAGGGAGAGAATATTATGGGTTGTGATTTGGGACCAATAAAAGTAAATTGGAAAGGAGTTGTTGCTGGGTGTGTAGTTGCCATGGCTACTTACGTAGCCATTGGGTGTGATTTGGTTGCCTTATCTGCAATAGAGGTATCATAGAAATTAATATATATATATATATATATCATCAACTCTCATGTTGCTTATTGCTAAACATTTTCTCCTAAGACAGTTTTGTTTCATTTAGTGGGTGATTTTCGCTTTTCAATTCTATTGTTTTAAATTGTCTAATTTTGGGGTTTCACTTTTCTAATTATGCTTAAATAGAATTTAGGATATTCTTTTGAGGGTTGGGGTATGAAACAAGGGAGCAAGTTTATATGGCCATAAGAACATTGGCAAACTTTATGATGTATTACCATCAATATCTTACCTAAAGGTGGAAATTCACTTGTTCTTTCCCTTGCATAGTACTTGATCTATTTGATATAAATGTTGTTCAATTTTATTGCATAATGCATGCGTGAAATGATCATTCATAATTGTTGTATCCAAGAGATCTGGATCTCTTAGAGTTTTTTTACCAAAATCTTCTTAAAGTAATAGAATATCCCCCTACATCTCATCTCCATAAATATAAGAGAAGTGCTATTAATCATCCTTCTTGCTATCATCCTTCTGTCATCCTCTAATGTGGCATTAAATAATTAAAAAATTATTTACCATCTAATCATTTGATATCATATAAAGGAATGGTGAGAGGATGGTCAATAAATTTTTTCTAAAGGATAAATCTTAGTTTTTGAATCACCACTCTGAGATGGTTTGACAATTAACCATAATTTCTTCTTCTATTTCTTGTAATAATTTTTGAGACGTTTTGATAGCGGTTAATTTCTCTTGCATACTTTGATAGGTTACCATGACTAATCATTAGAGCTACCTTTAGTACATATTTTCATTCTTGGATTGTATTTTATCTGATATTTCATTATTGTAATAACTCATATTTTGGCGCAGCTATAGCCAGCTGAAACTTTTGATTTTGTAACATATACAGGGGCATTATATTTGTACCACTACAATATGTATAATCAACCTATAAAAAGGAAAAGACAATTTCATTGTAGTTGCACGATCGACTTCAATGGTTAATTTAGTTTGTGACAATTTTGGACAAGAAGATTGCGAAGGGGTCTTGTACCCACATGAAGATGCATTAGTGGTAACACTGTTGTTGGTAACCAACTACATCACTCAGAGAATTTTGATCGACAGCGGAAGCTCAACCTATATCTTCTTTTGGGACACCTTCACCAAAATGAGCATCAATCCCAGTAAATAGTGGTTGTTGCCTACACCATTGAAGGGATTCTCCAGAGATGTAGTACAACCTTTGGGCACGATAACTCTACATGTCACAGCAGGAAAGGGAGCCCAGACTACCACTACTGTGGTTGACTTTCTTGTCATCAAGACCTTTTTATCCTACAACGCCATATTGTGATGACCATTCTTGAACAACCTTAGAGCAATCACATCAACTTATCATCTGAAGATGAAGTTCTCGACTGAGGTGGGGGAATTGGCAAGTCCGAGGTGAGCAAGCCCTAGCATGAGAGTACTACGTGCAAGAGCTTACGTTGGGAGGAGCAAATGTCTGTATTACGGACCTTGAGGGTTAGGATGAACCACCTCTTGTCTTTCTTGACCAAGGTGTAGAGACGCAGGATGAAGAAATTCTGTAGCAAGTTGAACCCAACGAATCGCTAGAACTGGTAACCCTCCACCAAAAGCGGCCTAAAACCATGACATGGGTTGGGACTAGACTCTTGCTCGAGGTTCAGGAAGCGCTAAAATAATTGCTAATTAAGCATAGAGACATGTTTGCATGGAGCCATGAGGACATGGTAGGAATAGAAAATGAAGTCATCAAGCACTGTCTTTGTGTCAACCCCACCATTAAGAAAGTCCGCCAGAAGAAGAGGTCATTTAGCATGGAGAAATAGGCTTCCATAGCCGCAAAAGTTGACTGATTGCTCGTTATAGGTTTCATAAGGAAGCCTACTATCCCGTGGTTATCCAATGTCGTACTAGTAAAAAAGTCCAATAGAAAACTAAGAGTGCATGTGGACTTCACTGATCTCAACAAAGCATGCCCAAATGATAGTTTCCCAGTGTCAGGGATTGACGTGATCATCGATTCCATGACGGGACACCGAATGTTGAGTTTCATGGATGCCTACTTAGGGTACAACCAAATCTGAATGAACACAGTGGACTAGGAGAAAACCTCGTTTGTGACAAATCGAGGGCTATACTACTACTAGGTCAAGCCTTTCGGCCTGAAAAATGTGGGGGCAACATACAAGAGACTCATGAATCAAATGTTCAAGAAACAGATTGGGTGAATTATAGAAGTCTATGCTAATAACTTATTGGTCAAAAGCAAAGTACTGGCCCAAAACTTGAAAGATCTGAAGGAAGGCTTCACTGTGCTATGTCAGTACAAAATGAAGTAGAACTTGACAAAGCGCGCTTTTGGCATCGACTCAAGAAACTTTATGGGCTTCATAGTGTCTGAAAGGGGCATAGAGGCTAACATAGAGAAGATCAGGACAATCATGGAGATGAGGACCCCTTAGAACATCAGCTAAACCCAGAGACTGACTAGCAATGTGGAAATATTAAATAGATTTGTGTCCAAGTCCACTGACAAATGCCTACCTTTTTTTAATATTCTACATAAAGTACACCCAACATTGCTAAGCTAGCCGGAACAAGCAAACACACTCTACATGTATACTTGGCGGTTTGTCCCCATGTTGTGTCTACGACACTCGTCCAATAGTAAAGACAGGTTCAAAAACCGATGTATTACACAAGCCAAGCCCTAAAGAGAGCAGAATTGAGATACCCGTGAATGGAGATGCTAGCCTTCACGTTGATAACAGCAGCAAGGCGGTTGTGACCCTATTTCCTAGTTCACCCTGTTAAGGTCTTAAACGAAGCTCCCCTCAAGAAGAAGCTGTAGAAACCTAATGCCTCCGGACGCCTAGTGAGCTGGCTGATTGAACTGAATGAATTCAACATTGATTACCTCCCAAGACAAAGGGACAAGCCCTAGTAGACATAGTAAGTGACTCCGGACAGCTACTCTAGTTAGAAAAGTATGTCTTTGTCAACAACACATCTTACTGTGCTGGTAGGGGAGTAGGATCATACATAGTAAATGACTCCGGACACGAACACCATTACATGGCGAAACTCACTTTCAAAACTACCAACAATGAAGCTGAATACGAAGTGCTGGTGGCTAGACTTTCGATAACATAGGCACTAGGGTCCATCACGGTTGAGGTAAAGGTAGACTCACAAGTGGTTGTTAATCAGGTGTTGGCGGTGTACGCAGCAAAGGGTGAGAAATTGAAGAAGTACTTGCAGTTTTCATGGGAAAAAAGGGACCAATTTCTCTATTAGAGCATTAAGCAAATACCAAGGGAGAGTTAGAGCATAGCAGACCAACTAACAGAAACCACCTTAGAAACGGAAGACTCTATCTTGCCATGGAAGGTTGAAAGTAGGGAGATAGAAGTCCTCGTTGTCAAGATTGAAGTCCCAGATATGGGACCCGAAGAGCCGGAGTGGGTTCGAGAAGTGGAATACCTAGATATGGGAGAAATCCTAGCCGAAAAGGAGGAAGCAAGGAAGATAAAAAAAATGAGCTATGCAGTTCACCTAGATTGATGAAACTCTTTACAAACGAGGCTTCTTAAGCCCCTTACTAAGGTGTATCTCCCCATAAGAGGCATAATACATCGTAGTAGAGGTGCATGAAGGAGTGTGCAAAAGCCACTCCAGGGGAAGATCTTTGGTGAGAAAGGTTGCAAAGGCGGGCTACTATTAGCCCTATGCCCTCAAGGACACGAAAGAGTTCATTAAGAGATGCCCAAAGTGCTAGATGTTTGTCCTAGTATCACACTACTCGCTAGAAGAGCTAACCTCCATAATGTCCCCATGGTCGTTCGCATAGTTAGGGGTGGACCAAGAAGGGCCCTTCCCACTTTGTAAAGGAGGAGTAAGAATCGTGGTTGTCATTGTAGACAACTTCACCAAATGGGCAGAGGCAAAACCCCTGGCGATGATCACAGTTAGAAATAACATCAAGTTCTTGGGGAAAACCATCGTATGCAAATTCAAGATCACCAAGAGCATCATTATGGACAATGGACGACAATTCAACTCGGAGCATTATTGAGAGTGGTGCGCAGAGCTATGAATGTGATTCAAATACTCTTCCTTGGGACATCCCTAAGCCAACGAGCAAGTAGAAGCGACCAACAAATCCCTACTTGGGATGCTAAAGAAGAGACTTATAGATAAGAAAGGAGATTGGGCAGAAGAGCTCCCAGGCATCCTGTGCAAAGTTTTGAATACCATGCTGGATGTCGTACTGATCAAGGCACTAAAAAAAATATTTTAGTACCGGTGTCATTTTGTGTACCGTTTGGGATAGTCGATATATGAATAAATTATATATATAAATATATATAAATTATATTTCAAAATAATAGTCTATATATGAATAAGTTATATATAAATACATATATATAAATTATAAATAGTCTGATCTAAATTGGGGGTAAAAAAATGGGCTTGCAGTTTGAAAAAAAGAAAAGTGAAGGCCGAAAGATCGGCTGGTACAGGCCGAAATATCGGCTGGTATGACCAGTTATTTCGGCCGGTATTTGGGGTGGTACAAACTAGGTATAATACCTATATCGGACTAGTGTCTAGCATGGTATATACCATTCGTACCAACTAGTACAGTACAATATTTGAAACAGTGATCCTGTGGCCAGATAGAAGCAAGATAAAAACTCCAACAAGAGAGACCCCATTCTAACATACAAGAGCGAGCCTGTGGCTTTGGTAGAGATATTGCCAACATCTTGTGTCCAGTATTTCGACCAAAAGTAGAATGATAGAGTGTTGGAAGAGCACATCGACTTGCTAGATGAACACCAAGATGAAGCTGAAGCTCAAGCAACCCCTGCCTTCGAAATAGACAATTTGATCTTAAGAGAAACTAGAGTAACCACGCATGAAGAAGGAAAACTTGGCCCCTACTGGGACGAACCATATGTAGTGATTGCGAACCTACAACCTGGCACATACTGCTTAAAAGACGCTAGAAGAAAGAACCTACCACACCCATGGAACGCAAAGCACCTAAAGAAATATTATCCTTAATTATGTAAAGCATGAAGAACTTTGAATAAAGTTAATGAGGAACTAAGCAGGTCAACGTCAAAACTCAAATGACTTCTCTGCTCCTAGGTGGCTGTTGCGCCTAAACTTTGACTCAAACTAGTGAACCAAAAGTTTAGTGCAGTTTTACCTGCAAGTATACTGGTGTTGTAGTACCTAACAAGGTCGAATCCACAGGGATTGACTTATGTGATAGAGAAAATAAACTCAAACAATGAAAAAAAAATTACTAAAAGGAACGTGTAATCAAATAGAAGAGAAAATTACTGAGATGAAGATTTTTAAAGTAATAGAATAAAACTAAAATGATAAAATAAATTGATATGGAGAATGACTAAGGTTTCGAGGGTCCATCTAATAATTTGTAATATTGTTTCCTATTGATTTACTTCAATTAAACTAGAATAATGATTACATTTAATTCAAAGATTTAGCATTTAAGGTCAAGAAAATAGTCACTAATGATTAAGTATAAACAATTGATTATTCTAACATTGATAAACTCATTTGAATATCACAGGGATTTTTTCAAGCATTCAATGTATTTAGAAATTACAATGAATCAAGATAAATATATAGATAATCAAAATATCTAATAATAAAACCACTCGATCGATCAAACTCATAATATAAATTTTATCGATGATCTGAAACAATATTCAAATCATTAGACTTCATCGTTATCCTCAGTACGAAAATTTAGCTAATTATGTTAATCACAAGAGCCATGGATATTAAAGAAATATTCTCCAAAGAAAACTAAAATAAAATACACAATCTAGCACCTGAAAACAATCTAGACAAGAGAATAAAAATGGAGAAGAGATAGAACCCAAAAATAAAAAGTCCCTCAAAATAGAAGCTCCTGCATTCCTCTTTCTCCAGCGCCCAACGAATATTCTCTGTTCTCTCACTCTCTTTCTCGCTCACCTCTCTCCGATGCAGGGTGCCCACGTCGTCCAGCCCCAGAAACTTTTGGTTCCAGTCTCACATTTTTCTCCCCAAGGCCAATAAACCAGAAGTCCCCGTGTTGCCTACGCCCCAAAACTCCAATGCCCAGCGTCTAGGTCCAAATTCATAATGAAAACTCCTCTCACCCCCAAACCTAGAAAAACCACCCTCTCTCTTTTTCCTTCGGTCCACAGCTCCCACACCCCAAAAATTAAAAAAAAAAGGCCTTCTGTAAAACTCCATACCTCTCTTCCCGTTTTCTCGTTACTTTCTCTCCTAGTTCTCAAAACCAACTGGCCCTCTCTAAAGTCCCCAGCCAACACCTGAAAATCATTTTTCTTTCTCCTTTTCAAGTCCCGCTGAACTAGCCTTTCCCCCCATTTTCATTTGCTTCCTAGCATCACGCTCGAGGCCTCCTTCATTTCGTCTTAGTGCAGCGTCCCATGTTCCCCCCTTTTTTTTTTGTCTGTAGCTTCAAGCCATGAGCTGCAGGTTTTTAACCAATGAATATTTGCTTTATTTGTATGGGTCCTACCGAAGAGCCTTTGAATTTCATTTGTCTTCAGTCGTTGCTACTTTTCTTTATTTTTATTGTTTTCTTTTTCATTCATGCCATAGCTAGCATCTCCACGTTCCAGAACCGAGAAAAGAGCCAACTGAAATGTTGAAGTCTGAAAGCTCTCTAGCCTTTTTTCTCTTCTTGTCCAACCCTATGAAAAGCTAAAGGCCCCAAAGTCAAAATTCCCCTACTGGATCTCCATAAATCTCTTCAAAAGCAAGCCAGCCAAACTCCAAAAATGTAGCGTAGAGACTCCCCTTTCATCAAAATGCAACCCTGTTGCTTCCCCACGGAAAACCTATTGCCTTCTTGCCCAAAAGAGCCGTGTTGCATGTGGTCCCGTTGTCTCTAAAAGAAAGGTGTTGCGTCCAAACAAGCATCTTATTTATTTAGAAACCTGAAAATAACACAGTAGAAAAATTGAAATAAATTGAAAGGAAAGAAATATCATTAATGTATTTTGCATGTGAGGAAATATTGTCCAATTAAATCATATGTTATAAAATTAAGCATAAATCATGATATTAATCATTTTATATCACAACTCAGATTTATGCTTATTAACCATTTTTTCATCTAAAATCAATAATAATGTCATGAAATGATTAAAATATGTTGGTTCTAAATATATGAAATATGCAATATTTCAGCTCAAGTAGTTGCTCGGGTTGGGTAGCGAGAAATCGAAATTCAAGCTTGAATGTCCAAAATCAAGCATGAGAAGTGGTTTTTTGGTCATCACAAGGCATGGGCTTTTTGGTCATTCAACTTAGGTTGACATGGACAAGTGACATGAAGAGTAGTATGCGGGGACAGAGTTTGTGGACTGTAAGTATAATTTTCAAAATTAAGGTTAGGTTTGGATAGTGAGTTAAGAAGAAAGTTGAAAGTTGAATAAAATACTGTTAGAATATTATTTTTTAATATTATTATTATTTTAGGATTTGTTTGAAAAAATTTAATTGTTTATTATATTTTGTGTGAAAATTTATGAAAGTTATAATGATAAGATAAAATGAGATGGGTGTAGACCCCTTCTCAATCCAAATAGAGCCTAAAAGCACTGGTATTGGCTTAGCCAAATGCAAGTTCTTCTTCAAAATTTGAAGAAATAGAGATGGAATGAGGAATGATCTATACTGGAGTAGTCAAATACTAGTGGTTTCAAATATGAACTATTTCTAAGTGTTTCTTCATATTTGAAGGCGCACTATTCATCTTCAAAAGTGATATTTTATTTTAAATTCAACTGCTCATAACTGCTTCGATATATTAAGATATGCTTTCATATTATACTTGGTCTTGTATAATATAGTAAAAATATTATACTGAATTCAAGTATAATAATAATTTAAGTATGAAAAAAATTAATAGAAAACATATGATTAGAATAGTTGCAAAATATGAAAAAAAACTTATAAATATTATTATTAAAAAAGTAATATTTTATTATTATTTTGACGAATCCAATGTAGGGCTATGGCTTGAATGGCTTTGAATTTATGGAAAACATATACTTTTAGCTAAATTTTAGAAATGACTTCGATGAAACCAATGCTAATGCTAGTAAAATCTAAAATATAGCTAGGTTTTGTGTAAATGACCTGCATTGGATTAGGTAAAAACATTTAGCTTAGACTTTTAGTTACAGTAACTCTAAAGAAATTTTCAAAATTGGAGAATCAATATTTACCTATCAAACCCATATTTTATTCACAAATAATCAACAAAACTTTATTAAATTATTTTTAAAACTTTCATTAGTAAACAAAACTATATTCTATCTAGATTTTTCAGGAAATATTTTTTTGTAAAAAAGCTATATTACATTGGGTTGATATAAAAATTTGTTGGGAAATATTAATTTTAAGTAAAATTAAATTATTAATTAATATATAGAGTGTATTTGTAAAATATCAAAAAATTATTATTAAAATAAATAATAATATATTATTATTTTAATTTTAAGATATATAAATTAATATCTTTAATGACTTTAATTTTAACTAAAATTTTAATTTTTAGCCAAATTTTAATTTTAGACCATTGACAATGCTCTTTTAAAGGCTTGGAACACTGTAGAAGATAAGAGAATCACCAAAAGTGCCTAAAGAGGCGTTTGTGTCGGATGTATGAAAGCCACGCTTCCACGTATGTTCTGGAAGAACGGTTATCTTCTCTTCCCTTAGCTTTTCTACTTCGTCTTCTACAGTTCGAAATATTTGAGAGCAACTGAAAGAGGAGAAGAGAAGGCTATAGAAAATGACCATGCAGCTGACGGCACCCTCAAGATCTCACACCATCAAGTCTTTACCGACAACGTCTACTCTGGCCACAATCGGCAATGTCGGTCTGCGACGACCGTCCGATCTTTTCGCTCTGAAGTCATCCTTTTTCTCTCCTTCACTTAACCTCTTGCTTTCTCCTCAACAACGGATTCCTGCGACTGCTGCACCCAGATTTTCTATGCGTGTCGCCTCCAAGCAAGCCTATATTTGTCGCGATTGCGGGTACGTACCCTTTTCTTCTTCGTTTTAACTTGGGTTTTGATTTTGTTTGGCTTAACCGCATTCCAACCTTTGTTGACGCAGCTATATTTACAATGAGAGAACTCCCTTCGAGAAAGTACCTGATAAGTACTTTTGTCCTGGTAAATCACCTTCAACCTTCTCCACTGTTTCAATATTTCTCCTTTACGCAGTTACCATTCAACACATATGGGGAATGGACCTGCTCGATGCTTTGGAAAAGGAAGCTACGTTCATCATTATTAACTTTTAGGATAATCTTTCTGTCTTCGGTTTTGTGATGATTTTAAAACACCCAAATATGGATAATGCTTAGAGATCAAATTCTCTGTTGAACTGCATATTAATTTAGGCGTATGGTCACACAAAACTAAATCATTTCATCTATAGTTATAATTTTTTTAAATTTTTACACAAAATATAATAAATAATTTAATTTTTTAAAATTTTAAAACAAAATTAATATTAAAAAATTATATTATAACAATATTTTATTCAATTTTCAATAAAACATCTTATTTTATCTCATTTGAACCCGCTTCACTTTAGCAGATGCACCTTGCAGCGCTAGCACTTAATTTGTGCTTTATGCCTAGACTCTAGACAACATTTGCCTTAAAATAAGGCTAACACTTTCAGCAACACTAGATGTGATGTTTTGAATGGTTTAATGTCTCAAGTATTTAAATATCACCACCTAAAACGTATAACATGACATGTGATTAGCCTAATAAGATTTATGATAGAAAACATCATTTTTTAGCGTGAGAATAATGAATCTAATTGGTCTTTTTTTTTTTACTGTCGGCTAATTGATTCAGCATTGAAAAAGGACTGGAACTAACAAATAGGATCAAAGAGTTATGAAACTGTTGATCGTGGGATGTGTTTATGATACTGCTACATAATCGTAACTCTCAATTGTGCTGTGCAGTCTGTGGTGCTCCTAAGCGAAGATTTAGGGCTTATGAACCTGCTGTGGCGAAAAATGCTAATGAAAGTGAAGCTCGCAAGGCACGGAAAGCGCAAATTCAGAGAGACGAAACAATTGGGTAAACATAAACCTTTCTTATTTCAGAAGAAAAGAGATTTGCCCTTCTTTTCTCTTTTTTCTCCCTTTTCTTAGTTCAAACAGTCCCTTACAATTTACTTTTGGGGATTGCAACAGGAGGGCGCTCCCAATCGCAGTTGTGGTGGGAGTTGTGGCACTAGCGGGATTATACTTCTACCTGAATAATAGCTTAGGTTAATAGTTTGGCTGCCACGAGGGTGGACGTGGACAGAATGATCCCTGTATTTACATTCTATTTCTAGTTGTGCTTGGCCGCTAAGAATTCTCATATAAGAATTTTGAATTTTAAGATAAAATATTAAAATATTATATTTTAATACTATTATTGTTTTTGGATTTGAAAAAGTTAAGAAAAAGTTAAATTATTTATTATATTTTGTATGGGGATTTGAAAAAGTTGTAATGATGAGATGAAAATTTTCATTTTGAGATGAAAATTTCAAAGGGCCAAGCACATCTGTTCGTATTTTCCATTCACGATTCGAATAGCTTGGAGCAGTTTCCTTACCATTTTTAGCATACATATAAACCCATTGAAGTTTTTCTTTTTTTTTTTTCCTCACAAAATAAGACATTTATAAATAAACTAGCGGATACAAGATACAAATTCAATAGAGTATGAGTCCTCTACAATCTTTCCAAAACCAACACATTAAAACACAAAAAAGAGAGAAAAAATAGGTGATCAGAGTCAAAAGATTGGCTCCCACCCATTTTTTACAAAGGAAGACCTCTTGGCTGTGACAATTTTTAAATAGTTTGATGAACAGATTATAAATCTACAGCTAGAAACTGCAGTAAGGAGGGGTGTGTTGCGATGTATTGCTTTGGACTAGTTGAAAGGAACTGTCACATCCACTTTCACTCAATCCTTGGTTAGGGAAAGCGGAAACATAGGAAAGCAACGGGGAACTAAGACAAATTGCCAACGAGGGGCCACCATTGAAGATGACGGTGAGTGTTGGACACGCGTCACTCCTAGAGAGGAGTGGATGGTCAGAATAGGAAAATTCAACGCCATTGATCCTGACAATGTTGCTCGTGGTGGCAGGAAATGTCCCCAAACGCAGTAGTGCGTGAAACTCAGGCACAACATAAGTTGCACAAGAGGCGAACACGCCGCTTGAATGGACAAATTTTTTTCTATCAACTTTAAGATTGGTGCTTGAGGAGGCTAATGGCAGGGCATGTGTTGAACGACTCGAACCTTGATCATTAAAAGCAACAGATCAACTAGTTTTGATGCTAACGAGAGAAAACTAAAGGAAAAAAATATAAAAGAACAAGCCTATGCAGAGGTCAAGGCTGTGTGAAGGAGGGAGGTTGGTGGAGCCAAAGCTCCTACCCCCCTCCCCCCAGCGAAGGAAGCAAAGCTCTAAAAGCGGCAATGGGTTTTCACGAAAGAGAGAAAAGCATTCATTGAAGTCTGTCTTGGAGTAGAGTATGTTTACTGAAGGAAAATCACAACTCCCATAAGTCACGAAGCAAGTTAATTTTCTTCTGTTTTGTCTTTTTTAATTAAAAAAATCTCGCCATATGATGCGACCATGGTGAGCTCCTTATATGATGTGGCACTATATGCAACTTAAACATGTCATACGTAGATTCTAATAGATTATCACATAAACAATATCAAATTGCTCATAAATAGGGAACGCCAAAACTCTTGAGCGACGATTTGGTGAAATTGCTACCGATAAAGGCTGTGACAAATTATATTTATAGTGTAGTCACGTGGCACTTCTTTTAACAATTTTACTATAAAGAGTTATTTTTTAGTACTTTTTATACACTCCGATGTAGCGGAACTCAACATTTAATTTATATTTAAAATAAAGTAATGCAACCAATCATATAAGTTGATTGTGCAAAGAGTATAAAAAAATAACTGTATATAAAATTTTTGTTCTTTTAATAACATAAAATAAAAATAAAACTTCCAACCCTAGCCTTAACAAGTGTTCTGCAGGAGACACTTGAAATATAACTCATAACTTACATAAGCTTATAATCAAATGTACCAACATATGGATGTATTTCCTACAAATTTAACCACAATCTAGAATTTCTCTCACGACACATTTGCAATTTTTCCATCATTCAGTCACAGACCATGCTTACCTCATGCCTATATATATTGGTGAATATCCCACCAGAAGAGATATTTAAAAAGAGAGAACTTTATGGTGAAAAAGAGTCGAAGAATGATGATGGCTATACGTAACAAGTGGTCAGTCTTGTAGAACAAGTGAACCCTCTATTCGTTTCTCCATTGATTGCTGAGTATGGAAATTTAAAGGAGAAAACATGTCATTAGAAATAGAGGCAGGCACTGGCTTGAACTCGTAAGGACCTTCCTTCGCTCCCCAAACCTGTAACGAGTAAACAAAAGCACTCCCGTTAAAGTGCTTTAATCTCAATGCAAACAATTGCCTTAAATACGCATGAAGGTAGTCATCAAACGCGAACAAGACCGAAAGAACTGACTTGATTTCCATCTTCATCATAGCCCCTGTCCCAGGTATGCATCTCATTATTCTTCAAGAGTGCAAGTTCTGAAGTACAGTAGGCTGCACCATTCTGTCATGAAGCAAAGAAGCTATCACTGAATAATTTTAATAGAACTGATCACAAGTTGAGGAGAATTCAACTTGTTTCCATATGCCACTCCCAGGTTTTCCTGCGTAAAGCTAGTATACGAGGGGAGCATAATCATAAAGAAAAAATGGTAACAGGGCCAACAGATAAGTACCCATGAATTGGGAAAACCACCAGGTGGAGTTGAACCTTCATATAAACAGCGTTTTCCACGCTCACAGGTTTTAAGGTATACTGTGGTTAAATGCTCTGCAATGTCCTGCACATTAATAAGAGATAGAGCATGAGTTTGGCCACAAGTAACAATTTAAAAGCATTGAGAAGAAAATATGTAGTCCTAAACTCAAACATGAAACCTTGCTGGCAATAATGTGCAGCACATTACATCAGCAGTCCTAGCTAATGAGTGTTCCCAAGCAGAAGCAGTCAACTACAAATGCATAATGAATTTCTATGGAATTTCTATGGGCTAGATAAGTGGTTTAGCGCTATGCCGTTCTTAAGCCTGAGGTTAAATCAGCGCATGCTATAAACCTAAGAAGCATAATCTACCCATCTGCAATGTCTCATATGAAATAACAGGTGTGGCAAGAACAAATCTAGCAAAGTCTGTTACAGCAAATTATATGGTTATGTGTAACGTCCTAATAGAAGGTCCAAATCACATGGCCTATTATCCAAAAGGACTAGTTAGTGATACAATTAGAGCTACATTGGAACCTTATAACGATGAAGAACTTCTGCTTCCTAAACAATGTGAGATCTCATACACCACATACCCTTATCCTTATCATATGGGGTATCACAATCTACCCCCCTTAAATTCTTGACGTCCTTGTTGGGCCAGTCCGTTGTAGGTGGTATGGTTCAAGTTCCACATTTCTGGTTGGAATAGACTCTTATACTATTTGTAACGCCCCAATAGAAAGCCCAATCACATGGCCTATACTCCAAAAGGACTAGTTAATGATACAATTGGAGTTCCATTGAAATATTGTAAAGAGCAAGACTTTTCATTTCCAAGCAATGTGGGATCCCATAAACTACCTACCCTTATCCTTATCATATGGATTATCACATTATGATATCAGAAATTTTCCTTCCGAGTCCTCACTGCAATAAATAGTCGACAAGGAAAAACATAAGGTATGCACAGTACCACTCTAAGACACTAACATCTACTAAATATTTTTTTTTTGATAGGTAACATCTACTAAATATAAAATTTGACTCAATCAAAATGCCACCACTGATCAACCTTTACCCTATAATTGGCTTGTAGCACGGTTGTAACCCATCAATTGAAAATATTTTCTTCAAATTTAATTAATGTCCCTGTTCAGATCCAACTTACTGAACTTCAGATATGTCATAGCGCTAAGCTATAAACCAGTTTATTCATTTATTTTGATAATTAACATTATTTACGAAGAAAATAAGAATGCCACAACCCAAACATGTAACAATCCATGACTAACTAGCCTTGTTTGTTTTCGCAAATGAGATGAGATGAGTTGAAATGAAAGTTAAAAGTTAAATGAAATATTGTTAGAATATATTTTTTTAATATTGTTTTTGTTTTGGGATTTGAAAAAACTAAATTATTTATTTTATTTTGTGTGGGAATTTGGGAAGTTGTAATGATTAGATGAGATGAGTTGAGAAAAGTAGTGAAAATAAACGAGGCCCAGTTACACAGATGCTTGACATATGTGAAAATAATCAAGAAGTGGTCAGAATTGGGTTTGATTTATGCTTTTGTTGACGTGATCTTCATCACACCCATTTATTAATTTATAAAAATCGTTAAAGTGAAAGCCAAACACATCTAAGGCTTTGTTGTTTGTGATATACTCCATATTGACTAATAAGTGTAGGTGGTGTATGTAACTCCACATTGGGAGGAAGAAGTTATTGTTCTTTATAATGGTTCTAATGGGGCTCCAATTACACAAATTACTAGTCCTTTTGAAGTATAAATCCACATGTGGCTTGGGCTTTCCTTTTAGGCATTGCAAATGGTATCAGAGCTTATCCCAACTAGAAGCATGGGACTTGAGTCATGTCATCTATAATGGAATGGACCAACAAGGATATTGGGAATTTAACAGCAGGATATTGTGATACCCCATACTAACTGATGAGTGTAAATGGTATATGGGACCCCACATTGTTTGGGACGAAAAAGTTCTTGCACTTTATAATAAATGGGGCTTCAATTGTACCATTGAATAAATCTTTTGAAGTATAGGTCCAGGTGTGGCTTTGCCCTTCCCTTGGGGTGTTACACTATTCGCACACCTCACATACATAGGCTTTGCCAATTTCTTAAAATTTAGTTTCTATACTAGAGCTTGTATACCACACGTTCAAGCAAAATATAACGTTCAAAAAAGCATACAAAGTTTTAGAAGCACAATACAAAAATCGTACTTCCACACTAGATGATGCCAATTCACATAAGGGTTGTCTTATATTGTATACATCTACTTAACAAAGACCATGACTTGAAGTGGCAAAAGGCTCACCCCAAGAACTTCTTCAGGCTGTGGCCGCTGGTCCTTTGGGCGATCACAGAAGTTCTTGTACTCCTCCACATCTCTAATGGCATATGAACTTACCTGCTCCTCAAACAAAGTCAAAAACAGTAGACAGTTCAAATCCAATAAACAAAATATGCATAATTCAATCATGCAACAGAACATTATGTTTTACAAGATTAAAATGCAAAACAGATCAGATGCCCACCTCAACATCACATTTCAAATCTTTAGGACAAGGCTTGACCATGTAAAATCTCTGCAATCAGATAAAAGTTAGCCTTCATCAATGTACTATATGTTTTAGAAGGGGAAAACATACACTATAGAAACACCATTGAAGTTTAATGCTATTGAAAAATTAATAATTATAAAAAGAAAACGATAGCAGAAGCAGGGAGACAAGGCTCGAGCAAGCCATTTCTATCACGCTAAGATCAAGGCATCTAAAAACTAGCGATTTTGACAGCTAAAAGAACAGACTAGCATACCTGCCGAAAGGGCTTCTGAGGATTCCTCCAGAATGCCTAGGAACAGAAATAAAACCCTCATAAATCTATTTCCAGTACAAAGCAACTGATAATGAACAAATATAATGATCAGGAAGCCGTTCCTAATCGACTGTGCCTTAGGAAAAAGAAAGAAGGAAAAAAGGATAGCGAAGGGGAAGCAAGTTATAAACTCACTTGCTCAAAATATAAAACCTTTGACCCATCTACCATCTGTGCCGCTGGGCATGTAAGCATTCTACAGAGGGCCAAACACAAAAGGTAATTGACGAGAACAAATACAGTCTAGATTATGAATGATTTGTTAGAGATAAGAAGCTCAGTAATTAGTTCAACGGAAAATAAGCAGCTTAAGGAAGTTTCCAGATATCGCGCAAGAAAATAGGAACATGAATTAGGCTAGGGGGTCTACGGAAGCACCTGAAATTGAAGTAATTATCAGGAGCTCTGGATGCTTGCTCCATTGAGAACTATTGCAAGGAGAGAGAGAGAGAGAGAGAGAGAGAGAGAGATCACGCAATTAATAAAGTGGTAGCATGGATTGATAGATAGAAGAAGATGGAAGAGAAAGTGGAAGAGTTGGACCTTTTGTCCGGAAAGAGAGTGAGCAACGATGCGAGCATGGTCCCAGCGAGTGGTGGACTTGGTCAGTCTCTTCAGCAAAAGCGCGCCTCCTATCAGTAGCAGCGTCTTTATTACCAGTCCCCGTGCTCGGCGTCCTGTAACCATCGTTTCTTTCTTCTTTTTAAAATCCTAATATATACCCATAGGACCATCCTTCATCTTCTTCATCGTTTAGAGTTTTCGCAGAAACTACACAGTAAGCTTAATCCGATCGATCGGATGGAGGAAGGGATTTAGGTTTAAATTAATCAACTATGTTTTGGCGTGAGAGAGTTCCAGAAAAAGACACAAACTATCGGAATGTCAATGTTTTGGCCGTATGCTACTGGTCGAGTGTCTGCTAATCGCTTCGCCACGTCACCAACAACATTTCGGTTCGGTTTTGTCATGCTATGTCGGGCTCGACTGAACTGGGCCGGGCTGGTCAACTCTTTGTTTTTAGAAAAGAGGATCGAATGAAATTGGGTCCTCTGAGTCTTGACTCATTTTGACGTAATTTTATCTTTAAATTTTGTTTATATTATCAAAATTATTAATTTGTTTATAGTTTTTATTTCAATAATACATACTATTATGATTTTTAAAATTTAAAATTTCCTTTCATTTTATAATATAAAATTCTCTATATGAACTGATTATCACATGTGTTAAGGTAGTGTTTCGTACACTTGGGCTAAGTTCCTACAATCTGGACTGGGATGTTTCTACTTACAATCACAAAGATAAAGGTGAGCTCGGTGTTGGTCTAGAGAGCCTTTGATACTAAAGTTAGTATTTTGTTTGGCAGAATTGTAGGAGAATGACAGAATTCTGAGAGATTCATTTGTACTTGAAGCATGGCTTTTAAACAAAGTGTCAGGGGTAAATTCTCTTACCTTGTGTCAGGAGTCTGTGGTACATCCACAGTTTCCCCGGTTATGGCCTTTAATGTGGCATGGCATTTGAGTTGGCGCCATTAGTGCGACGTGGCTCCCCAAGTGGAGTCTCGACAGTTGGAGATCAGCACAGTCACTACTTGTTTCCATCGTCAAAGAATGGAGGGTTGCCTATGCTTTCTGTTCATTTATTGGTGTAGATCCTTTAATGTTAGGCGTCATAGGCGAGTGTGAGAGTTGATGCATTCCAGTTTTGCTAACACAGTTTGTGGGTCAGGCTCTTTTGGTGATTCTTGGGCCATGGGAAGGCAGAATCTAGTTCGAGATGTGCCTTAGTATCTAGCCAAGGAACAGCCCAATTACATCATCAATTCTTGTCAAACGTGTTCGGTGGGAATTCCTTTATTTTTTGGGAAGTTTCGTCAACACGTGTCTAACAGATTGATGTGCACTTGAATGCGCTAGTTTGACTTATTTCATTTGGGTAACCCATAGTCTCTTGAAGTAGAAAGGGAACACTTGCAGTTCTCGATCGCGCCAAGGGCAAACAGTGGCCCGCTTGGAGCAACAGTACAACCAAGTCAAGGACTAGAACAAATTGTTCTTCTTTCTGTCCATCAAGGGGTGGGAGTTCCCAGCCGAACAGACTACTTGACAGGAGTTCCTCCTTCGTATCGTCAGGGGGATCATGTCGGAGGACAGGGAGGTCCAATCGAGGGCCACCAAGGAGGAGGAGAGTCGACTGGAGATTGTCTGAGCTTGGGTGAAGTCACACCAAGAGGATGTTTATTCTAAGGTCTTGTTGGGGGAGGCTAGTGCAAGGCAATGCCTGGCTGCCCCAGCGCATGCTCACTTTGATGACCATCGTATCCCCATGTGACCCACAACCACTGAGCTCGCCATTGGAGGGGAAGGGGAAAAAAACCTTGGGCGAAGGAGTTTAGGGACAGCAGCCCTGAATTCGCTCCACCACCCCTTCTGTGGTTGGTTTGTAGACTAAGACCATCTTCAGCTATTGCGGGGGCAGCTGCGCCCATCCCGCCATCCTTTGCTTCCAAGACCATGCAACTTGTCACCCCACCAAGACAGACGGGCAACACGGGTGCATCCCAAGGGGTCTGGGTCACTTTCGAGATGAATGAGGTTCCTCAACCCATGATCCCTTGGTCTCTTAGGCCGTGACTTCCCCTACCCTCCCAAGCAATGTGGGGGTGATCGAGATCCTCACTCATGCTGGCACTACATTTCTATGGGGTTCTCTTGAATCCCACTCCCTATGGGTCCAAGATCATTGTCCCATCTCCTAAAGTTAACATAGAGATTATTCCCTCCCTGAAGGGCGGCGAGCATGCTGTAAAGGGTGAGGGGTTTCCATTTGCCAAAGGGAAAGTATAGGCAGGCGAGGGTGGGGATGTCTTCGATCTTGGTGAGCATGGGGTCACCATCCCTTAGTCCCCCTTCGACTATTCTCATGAGCATGAAATCACTTCGATAGAAGTGCCCTTGGAGGTGGTTTCGAAGGCTGGCGAGGCTCCCGTTGTTGTGCCTGAGGCTGAGCCATGGAGGTGTCAGTGAAGGCCAATGAGGCATCGACAATCCCACTTGAGACTGAGGCCATGATGGCTTCAATGAAGGCCAAGGAGGTCTTAGCAATCCCACCCAAGACTAAGTCCTTGGTGGTGTCAATGAAGGCCAAGGAGGTCTTTGTCATCCCAACTGAAATTGAGGCTCTGATGGCATTAGTGAAGGCCAAGGAGGTTCCGGTAACTCCACTCGAGACCAAGGCTGAGGTATCGGTTACACTAAAGGACATGAAGGTCCTTGAAGAGCCCTTGGTGGAAAAGGAGGTGGAGATCGCCATGACCTCCCCTAAGGCTGAGGCTAGGACAAGTGCTACGGATGGCGTTGGGCAGAAAGTTGCGGAGGCGTCCAAGGATGATGCAGTAGGCTATTTTGGGATCTCGTCTGGTGCCTAGCTTGAGGGGCCGAGTAGTTCTTCTGTCTGCAAGGCTTTCTCTTCCCTACAGTTGGGGTGCATGGGGTCATCTCACTAGGTATGGGCTCGGGCCGTAGGTGGTTGGGGATCAATCCCCCATTTGCGTGAAGGCATCCTTACAGAGAATGTCTGTGGAGCTACCGTTGTAGATGAAGATCCTTCTAGTGGCGAAGTTGGCCACAAGCATGGTCATTACCATGGTGTCATCATGGGGGTAGAGGCAGGGGTGGCGACATGTGACACGACCCGTGAACCCAACATGAATATGACATAAAATTAGCGGGTTTAAGTTTGATATTAACGGGCTCGGGTCAAAACATGTAGACCCGTTAAGACACGATTTATAAACGGTCAATAATGGTTCAGCCTGCTTAATACTAAATTAACCTATTATGACCTATTTAGAATTTATTTGACAGTTAAAATTTTATTATTGTTAAGTTGTAATATTGGTATTTCTCAGTATGCTTATATTTTTTATTATTGAAATTGTAATTTTAGACATATGCTCATATTTATTATTGTATGATTTGTAATATTAGTTTTATAATATGTTAAAATTTGAAAAATATTAATATTTATTTTTTAAGATATTGTGGTTATTAATAAATATAGATTTTAACTTTTATGTGTAAAATTATGTTAATTAGGTCCAATGAGTTATGCATTTTAGTTCAACCCATTTATATGAAACAAATAATTTTAAATGAGTCATGTTGTATTAACATATTTCTAATTAATTATTAAACGGGTCAAAATAGATGACATGACATTACCCATTATCTAAATGGGTTGGATTAGGGTTTGAAAGTTTAATACGTTTAGCTTAACGGGTTGGGTCTAGGTTGACCTATATAGTCGAATGTTCATGACTTGACACGACAAGAACAAGACCCAAAAAACACGATTTGCCACCCCTAGGTAAAGGACCCCTTCTTAGTTAGCTTCTTTAAAGAAGATGACTGGCGCAGTTTCACTTCTTCCTTGTTTGGTTGGGTGGTGATTAGCCAAGTATACATCCTCGTATCATGCATTCCTAGCATGTGCTTTCCTACTAGAGGAGGTCAAGCCACTGGACGTCGTCTAGTGATAGGTGCAGTAGAGGCGACCTCGATTTTGGTTTTCAACTTCCTGAGCGGTTGGTCTGCCTTCCTTTTGTACACTATCGTATCAAGGTCCTAGGCCTCTTGGGAGGAATGCCTCATCCCACCTCTTGTCATACTAACCCCCATCTTTCTCATAGACAGTGCATGCAAAAAGCAAAACCCTAAGCATGCCTATCTATTCCATTTTCCTGACATAATCTTACAACAATGAACACCATGTATGGCTGAACATATGAATAAGTATAGTCATGGAAGAATAATCATTTACTTTATTAGCATCTTATAAGAAACTCAACAATACAAAAACCTCCATAAGCATAGAGAAACTCATGCATAAATTTGAAACCCTAGTTTAGCCTCTTTATTTCATTTTCATCAAATAAAATAACAACATACACCCTTTATAATCATGAGTTGAACATTCACACTATAGATCCGAGTGTAGCATCATCATTTCATCAAACATAACCAAGCAACCAATAACAGGTAAGTTCACGTAGCATATACATAAAATATCAATTATAAGTTAGAAATTTACTTACAAAAATCCACAGTCGAAACGAGCGAGCTGAAAATATAAATATTAAAACATCAGGTTTGGTTTGTGAGAAACCCTAATCCATGTGTGCACATGTAAGCTCATGACATCTATTCTAAGGAAAAAGGTCCAACATTTTGGAGCTCCATTCACCAAGTCGGAAACCTTCATCAATCCAAACCCTAGTTTAAAAACTCTAAAACCATATGTGTATAGGTGTGAGTTCATATGGAAAACTTCTCAAAACATGAGCTAACTCCCTTTAGCTCAAGTGTGTGTGTGTGTGTGTGAGAGCACAAGTTCATGATGAACTTGCTAAAATCGAAACCCCCCCCCCCTCTCCTCAAGGCCATGTGTGGTAAAATGGAAAGGTGGGTTTTTGGCTTCAGACTTTGAGTGATTCTTTCCTTAGAAATATCCTCTAGCATTTCTTACCTTCAAAATGATATTTGAATATAAAGAGAGTAGTGGGAATGGTGTTTGGTTGGTGAGAAAGTGAAGGGCAGTGGAGAGAAAGGTAGTGGCCAAAACTTCAGAAGAAAAACCTCCAAGTGACCAAAAGATGAGATTTTTGGCACTCTCCCCTTTTTATATGTACAAAAAGCTTATTGCACAAACCAAGTTCATTTGCATGGTTACCGAGTGGAGCCTCACCATAAGGCCTCTTCCTCTTCCCCATCATTTGAGTGTTTTGGAAACACAATAGCACTTTTGGACAAGTGGTGCCTTTTCCTCTAAAACCGAAACCCCTTTCCACTTTTTCCTTCCATCTCATGTCTTGGTTCCATGAATCTCATGGCAATTTGGTCTTTTATCAAGCTAAGATCTTCTTCAATCTCATCATGTTTTCATGTGTGCCAAGTGGCCTGTGAGGAGTGTGTGTGTGTGTACATGGTGGCCGAAATCTTCCTCTCTTCCCAAGATGAACTTCTTACACCAATTTTCTTGGACATTGTGTGATTGGTCACAAGGGTGGCAAAATGCCCCAAAATCCATGCCCTTGCCATCCACCTCGAGGGATTCTTTTACAAAAACAATCCTTCTAGAAACCCTAGTAGGAGTGTAGCCCATTCTTCCAACAAGATCTTATCATTTCCCAAGACAACTCTTCACATATACTTTTGCATGCTTGATACATGGCAAGAATCAAATCATTTCTTCATGCTTCCCTTCTGCTTGACGTGTATGCCCTAATTCCATGTGGTCAAAATCCTAATCTTTCTATAAGGCCAAAATCCACTTGGGCTTGGGCCTTCCTCAAGGCCTCTCATGCCTTCTAATCCAAACAAGTTTCTCAAAGTATTATTCTTCCTTTCTTGGCCCAATTAACATAAATAAATAAATAAATAAAAAGATTGGCAAAATCTTGGTCATCATAGAGAGGAACTGGTACAAAAGATGGGTTTGTGAATGCTTTCACTACCGATGGGTTTGCAAACTAAGGGAGGGAGAGGGGAGATTTGCTCGGCTTCATTAATAAAACTTGATAAAACCAAACCCAATAACACCTAGCTAAGTTTTCAAAAGAAGATGAAAAGAAAAGGAAAAAAAAAAGTCAAAAATAGAAATATGCCAATAGATGAAAATCTGTAAAACGAATTTTGCCTTCACACAGAAGAAAGCACGATTCTCTGAGTGTAGAAGCCATTCATTGAGAGCAAAAGCCCCAATTTTATTGAAGCAACAATAATTTAGATTTGGCCCTCCACATAAACAAGACGAACCTAGTAGAGAAAAAGGTCGCACGAGGAGAAAGTCTACAAAACCTCAAGTGTGTTTCTGATTCTCCTATTCTGCATTAATGAAGAATGGAACACTGCCGAAAGCAAGATTCGGTGTGCCAAGAAAGCGAGAGAAAGTGAGAGAAAGGTAGAGAGAAAATATTTGGTGAGGAAAAGAAAGAGAGAGAGGGAAAGGAAAAGTGGTGGTTGTTGGGATTAAACTGGAATAAAAAATACATTTGGTGGGTGAACAGTTGCATGCTCAAAGTTTCCAACATATCCCTTTGATGAAGCCAATGCACCTGCGTTTGGAAGATTTGGGCTATATTTTGCATTTGGCTAGGCTTTTGATGAAGCCAATGCCAATGCTCTTAGCTTTTGTTTGATGCATGTCTTATTTTTACTAAGACCCCTATTTCGAGTATGAAATCTTATTTTCCCTTCTATTAAAGTACTACTTTCCCTTTCTTTCTGTAACACCCCGCCTAATTACCCATTAGCATTAACCTTTAAATACCCTTATAATAAGCTTATAATTTTGGGCTTTATATAATTTTATAAGAATTATTATTATTATTATTTTATTTTTATTTTTATTGAATTGAGATAGTTAGGCTTATTTAGACTATGGCACTTAGTGTCATTAATGGTTAAATTTGAGGGTTAAGATTAAGCGGTTTAGTAAGCAAGCCCATTAGTACTTCACTTAAAGTCCTTATAACCTTTAGAATGTTATGGGCCAAGACTTAGAAGCCTTATAAGAGTTTAAGTCTTGGTGGGTTAGCCTTCGAAAGGTTTGGCCCAAGTGTGAGGTAGGTGTAAGGCCTTTTGGGCCTAACTTGGTGTTAGGTTCGACACATGGCCCATTTATGATAACGCAAGCCTTTCACGCACCATCTTTGTGGATCATGAGTCCTCTCATGATTCCTCAAAATCTAGAACCAAGGCCTCCCATCAACTCACACCCAAAGCCTATGAACCATTCAACTCCCATTAATCGCCTTTTAAGCCCAACAAAGCCCAAAGCATTGTCTTGCATTTTTTTTACACTTATATTTGAAACCCAAATACACCATACCGTTGGCTTTCTCAAGCCCAAATGGTACCCCACGCCCCTTAGGACTCCTAATTATCCATAATCAAGCTTCTAACTTGAGTTAAGGGCATTAATCAACCTACCCGTGATTAGTGATCTTTAAACTATGTTTTGAGCTTAATTTTTTTCTTAATCTTTTTAGCCTTTTTTATCTGAAATTTTATTTTTTTGTTATTCAATTTCATCATTCTTAGATTATATTAGAACCATTGATAAATCTCGACACATGTCATTAAGAGTAATGACACATCAAAATCCTAAGACCACACTAATCGACACACATGTATGCCCTTGTGTGCAATGGACTGAACAATCCCTAACCCAAACTTTTTGTGCCTTTTTCTCAAGGGAACTATTGTCTTCAAGCACCTCATATCATCCCTTTAAAACCATACCAAGCGTTGGATGAAATTGGTTTCAAGAACTAAACCATAAATCCAAAACCGAATGCACCTAAACACTAGGTTGATGGAAACCGAATGCTTCGCATTTTGGTTTCAGTTTCTACTCTCAAATGACCTGCAACCTCATGCCACCTCTATCACCATCCAATCCCCAAGAGACCCTCAAATTAATTATGAGCATTTGACAAAAAATTGCCTCACAAAAAGTACACCAAACCGATGGCATTAAGCCACCACCACTCGGCAACACCCTTCCTTTCACCTCTTCCGTTTGAGTTACCACTTCATCATCACTTGGAAACCAATCCCCACATTCCACCACCTGGAAAAAACCTTCCAAAAGTGACTCATGACCTGCATAAAACAGCCATGAAGAGAGGACAAGAGGGTGAGTAAAACATGACCAAAACTGTCGAAGGATTTAGCCTTGAACCTGACGGCTACTATGCTTGATGTCATAAACCAATTTCTTTTATTTTTCTCCTAATGATGCACCATGGCACTAAAATTGTAAGATTTATTGCCCTAGATCTTAGTTTGCATGTCTTGTCATGCTTTTAAGTGCTGAAGTAATATTTGGTTGAGTTTAGAAAAGGTTACCATGCTTAATTCAAAACTCATTAAGGATGGATTAAGTGTTTAAATAGTTTTAAGTGGGAATTTTAGCTATGACATGTCTTAGCATATTTTGATATGACTTTTTAATGTCTTAGAATAATCATTAAGGGCTTGATTTTGAGATTAGAAGTATCCCATGATAGGTTTTAAATCTATTTTAATTTGATCATCCAAGCATGCACGAGTTTTAATTAAGTTTGTGATTAAGGCATGAAGTGTTGATTTATTTCACCTAGGCTTGATAAATGAGCATTTAGAAAATCTCATGATTGGGACAAGAATGAAAATACATGTTTTGGGTAAATTGTGAGGCATGCCTTTGTGATTTAGGCTAGAAGTATCATACTTGATTAATTAATGAATAATGAAAATTAAGGTTTTTGACCATGATTAAGTGTTGGGATGAACTTGCTCACCTAGGATTTAGCTTTTATCATGTAATTAAGGACTATAGGGATTATTTATGATTAAATAAAATTGTATATGCATGCATTCAGAGGGATCAATAGTTGAAATTACACTTAGGCATCAGCTAGAGTGCATGCCACAGGTTGAGTGTTTTTGAGCTAGTTCCATTTTGAATTTTTCAATTCTAAGGGTATAGATGATTTTAGAATATGAAAAATATGAGGTCCATGATATTTGGTTAAATTTGAGATTTCTTTGCAAATAGTAAAAAATTGGGGCCTTAGTGGCAATTTTTGAGAGTTTAGGGGTACTTTTGTAAATATATACTTTTGAAGACTTTTGATTATGAACATCTTCTGTAGTAGTACAAATCCTGACTTAATATGAATTTGATTCCAACTACTACAATTTTCCAAACTACGGAAGTTTGTAAATTGGCGTCTAACTTACAACTTGATAAGTTATTTATGATTTGTTGATAAATGCCACATTCATATTATATTTGTCATTTTGAGCATAAAACATCATCTTATATGATACATTGATTACATACCTGCATGATATGTGACATTTTTACCATTTTTAGCATACAGAATATAAACGTTAGTTTCACATGAAACCTTGCTACATATGCACATGTCATGAACTACGTTTTTCAAATATAGCATGAAAATAGTTTTTGTCATGGCCCCAAAGGATAGGTTGTGGAATTATCCTAGTGAAACTCCTATGTCCACTCTAGAGTGATTAAGAATGGAGTGGTAACCTCTGGGTTGACAAAAAATAGTCAACGGGGTTCGAATGGGTTCTTTTCAAAGAACGCCAGAGTGAATTCAAATGTTATGATAGTTAAGGCTACTGGGTGTACATGTTATGATGTTATGTTATGTTACCAATGGATTCAGAACGAGTCTACAGACAACATAGTTTCAACGTGAGTTGTAATATGATTATCAACAGGTACTCACAGTGCATATGAGAAACTGTGCCGATACCATACATTATGTTGTTAATGTTATGATTAATTATGAATTTCTAATAATAATGAAACTATGCTTTTGTCAGTTGAAGTGAAAATTGTTCTCTATAAGAAAATGGGTGTCTCAGTTTTTCTGAAAATGTTGAGGAGTCTGGATGAAAGACATACACTAATTCTTCTGCACTGCACGCATTTCATATTTATCATTCATCATGCATAATTTTTCTTTGTGCACATTGATTATCTAACTTTCTGAGATTTCAAATAAATCTCAACCCTTGTAGACCTACTATCATTCCACTTAGAATGATAGAAGTTATGTTAGGACCCAACGAGGACGAACCAAATAGACCAGTGGCTCTAAGTGATTGAAGAGAAGCCGGATCTCGACAAAAGACTGGACCTCATCTTGATGTTTATTGCCCTAACCCTTCACCCATTAGAATGCATGAAGGAGTTGATTTAGCTATGGTGACTTCTTATCATGAATAAATGTACTAAGATTATGCTATCGCATGATTTGAACTTATGATGGTTATGAATGACATTGGGTGTGATATTCGCTCCTTCTTTCTTCTTCTTTACGTACGTGCCTCGATCCACGTGTCAACCTTCGGTCAATGTGCCGAGCCTCTTCCTACGTGTCTGACTTCGATCAACATGCCGAGCTTAGTTCCACGTGTCGAGTTTCGATCTACGTGCTGAGCCTTATCCTCAGTACTGTACCTCGATAGAGTGTTCCGAAAGTTATCCCGTAGATTTCAAAGTAAGATAAATATTTTAAAGTTGACGGATATGTTAAATATCATGGAAATATCTATAGGAGATATTTTCAGTATTATTAGATAAGCTTGCTTTTAAAGTAGCACAATTATAATATTTTAATGAGCTCTAATAATATTATAATTGTGGATAATTACTTAGATTAAATATTTTAGTTGTTTTACAATATTAAGGGGTTTAACTTTACGTTGAAAACTCTTATTTAAATTAAATGGTTTTATCCTCTTTGAGTGATTAAAGATACTTTATCATTCTAAATAATGATGAAGAAATATTATTTTATAAACTTTAGTTTATAAAATAATAATCTATCTTAATTCCTTTCAGTGTTTTATTTAAGTGTTTTATTCTCTTTGAGTAATTAACGATGCTTTATCATTTTAAATAATGATGAAGAAATATTATTTTATAAACTTTAGTTTATAAAATAATATTCTACCTTAATTCCTCGTAATGTTTTATTAAAGTGTTTTATTTTAAATAAAACACTTACGCGTTTTCAAATCAGTGTTTAAATTCATCGTTGGATCGTTTGAGGATCCCGAAGCATAGGATTGAAGTTAAATACCCAGGACCCTCTCTTTTCCTCCTCACTTTTTCCTTTCTCTTTTTCTTCTTTCTCTTTCCTTCCTCTCCCCCATGCACGTCCAGCTCGTGCGTTGTCCTCCACCGTACGGTTTGCTCTTCCAGCCCAACCACCACCGGCCACCGTAGGTCTCACCGCCGGTCACCAGTCCTTCCCTACATGCCGGCCAACACCTCCTCCAGCCGGCGAGCCACACGGCCTCTCCCTCTCCTCCCACGGCTGCACTAGCCGAAATGGGTAAGGAATACATTTCCTCCTCCACGCCACCGTACACGGCAGCTACGGTCTCACCTCCAGCCACCGAGTGACCACCACCCTCCGGTCATCACTCCCTCCAAACGGCAACCCACCACGTGCCCTCCTTCTTCCTCCATGGCACCACCCTCAAAATGGGTTTCACACCCATTTCCACCACCTAGGGCCACCATACACGGCCAAAACGACCACCAAGCACCACCAATGGAACCACCATGTCATGGGCTTCCTCCCCATGTCCTTCTTTCTCCCTAACTCTCACTCTTTCTCAAATGGGTCTCCCTGGCCTTAGTTTCGGTTGCACCACCGTACACGGCCACCCATGGTGTTTCACCACCACCACCTTGTTCCTCTCATCACCATGAACTTCCCCAAGAAATTCCATGGCCAACGGAGCTATGTAGAGCTCTCACTCTCCCTCACTCTCCAAGGCTGAAACTAGCTTCAAACGGCTGATCCGCCGCCGTGAGCCACCGTATGGCCACTACCTCGCCACCACAGCTCCACCACATGTTCCTCCACCTTTCCCTATCTTGCCATGAAGTTCTATGGCTTTCATCCACCTCAAGCAAACACCCACCATTCGGATTCACTGTTCATGGCATGATGCCGCCGTGCTCCGCCACCTTTGACCACCACGAGGTGACCTTGAGCCTTCCAAGGCCACGCCTAGCTATTCTCAAGCCCAAGCTACCACTTTGTGTGGTGGACAGCCACCGTACGCGGTGTTACCGCCACATACGCTCCTCCGACGCATGATCGTAATGAGCAGCGAGCGACGCACGGGTTATCCCGTCGATGGTATAACCCTCTATCTCTAGTTATTTACGTTTAAAGTAGTTAGTTGGTTGGTTTGTAGACTGTGTAGATAGTGTTTGTGGAGTTCACTGTGTAGTTGTGAAGTCAAGTGTGGTTGTGAAGTGTTGGGCTTGATTGTGTAGTTTTGTGGATTGTGCTGTGAAGTATGAGCTTGAGATGGATGTCGTAGTTGTGATACAGCATGTAGTGCGAAGAGAGTACACGTGGAACGTACTCTGTGTATTGCAGCGACGCGTTGTGTGACGTGCGCTATAGTGATGTGTGGCGTAGAAGGAAGGGAGTACACATGGAATGTACTCCGTGTTGTATGGCGATGCACCGTGTGATGTGCATCGTGATGATGAGTGTTGTAGCGAAATGAGTACGCGTGGCGCATACTCCGTGTCGAGTAGCGATGCACCGTGAGGCGTGTATCGTAGCGATGTGTGTTGTAGTGTGGATGGAAGAGAGTTCACGTGAGTGTACTCTGTACTAGGTCATGATACACCGGATGGTGTGTCACAAAGGGTTGGATGGCGTAGCAGAGAAGTGTGGAGTGTATGGTGCAGCGTCGGGAAACTGTGTAACAGTGTCTCGAAGCAATGGTGATGTGGCTGTTGTCCAAGGTAACGGATGTTGCCTTGAGGCTGATTTGTGGCTGAAGGTATGTGTGAAGCGGTAGAAAAGTATCAGAGCGTGCAGCGGAAGCATGATGGGCATCGTTCTGTTATTCAGGAATGTGTCCCGAGCTGCATAATGTGACAGAGACGCATTTCTGGATGCAGTCCTCTTGTCAAGTGGCGGGAACTGTGTGACAGTGTCCCGAAGCAGTGGTGATATGGCTTATAGTCCAGGGTGACGGGTGTCACCTTGTGATTGACTATGGCTAAGAGTATATGGAAGTGGTGAAAAGGTATCAGAGAGTGCAGCAGAAGCACGATGGGCCCCATATTGTAACTCAAGAATCTGTCTTGAGCTGCATAATGTGACAGAGGCACATTTGTGGATGAAGTCCTCTTGTCAAATGGCGGGAATTGTGTAACAGTGTCCCGAAGTAGTAGTGATGTGGCCTGTAGTCCAAGGTAACATGTATTGCCTTGAGACTGACTTGTGACTGAGAGTATAAGGAAGTGATGGAGAAGTATCAGAGCGTGCAGCGGAAGCATGATGGGTATCGTGACGTGACTCGGGATTAGTCTTGAGCTGCGTGACGTGACAGAGGTGCAATTGTGGATGCAATCCTCTCCCATCAAGTGTTGGGATGAACTTGTACAGGGCCGGGAAGTAGGAAGAATCCTATCAACCGGGTCTGAGCAAGTTGGTATTGGAGTATGGAGCTTGTTTGTACAAGCAGACGTTCAGTGGAGCTATAAGTTGCTCTTAGGTGATAAAAGGGGATGAGATACATGTGTCTTTGGCGAGACACGTGTACTGGATGAGACGGAGGACGCAGTGTCTTAACCCTAAGGTGAATCACGAAGGTTCACTTAAGGTATGAAACCCGGAAGGTTTTAGCATAGTAAATGGTACATGAGAGCCCAGGAATGGATGGAGAGTGTTCCAAGTGAGGCGTAGTTCTATGTTTAGAATAGTTACTTATGCATTTAAATAGATGATGATGTAAGGTTATGTGCATGCATGTAGGTTGCCATCTGACAAGCACACGAATGGACTGCATGGAATGAGTATGGCATGAAGTCCAAGTAAGTATTACGTTCGTACTCTTCTAGAGTTTTTACGTATAGAAAAGAAGAAAAAGATGAAAGCTTTTATTAAAAAGAAGACGAAAATGAAACGTAAGTTTTCAAGTATAAGTATGTAGCAGCCTTCCTTGGCAGCCCCTCTTTACGCACCCAAAGTATGTACGTGTATGCATGTGAATGGATGCTATAAGTAGTACGTATTGTATGTATATTCATGAAAAGGAAAGGAAATGAAGCTTTAAAAGACGTAAGAACCGTTAAGGAACGCAAGGACCGAAACTGTAACGAAAAGAAAGAAAAGAAAACAAGATTTTTTCCTAAAATAACTCTCTTTCCCAAAATGATTCTTTTCAGACTCTTTTTAAACAGTCTCTTCTTCAAAGCAAAGAAAGAAAACGATTTTCTCTTGAAGAGACTTCTCTTAAAATGACTTTTACAAAACGAAAGAGTGAGAACCATTTTCTTAATTAAAAACTTTATGAATCGTAAGAACTGAAGAAATGTAAGAACGGTAAGAAACGTAAGAACTGTAAGAACTGAAATGAAAGAATGGACTGAAAAGGAAAAGAAAGGAAATGACTGTAAAGGAAAGAATGGACTTGACTAAATGGATGATGTATGAAAATATGTAACGGCCACATGGACTGAGAAGGATATGGTACCAAATGAATGGACTGTAAAGGGGCAGATTGCAATGCCGGGTAAGTAGTACTGGTAGTGCACCCAGTGTTGCACCCTGACGGAATGGATTTCCAAACCCGTGGCCACTGGCGGAATCAGGTCCAAAAGACCGCTAACCCCAGCACACGGGGCATAACAGTGTGCAATGGCCTATGAAAGTGAAAAGAAAGAACGGATGCATGTTAAGAAATGAATGCATGTATGTATGGATGAATGGAATGCATGAACGAACGTAACTAAGGAAAGATGAACGAACGAATGCATGTATGCATGAATGTATGTATGTAAAAAGAACGAATGCATGAAAACGTTCTTTAAGAAATGAAGGCAGCGATGCGTGGGGAACTGTTTTAAAGAAGAAAAAATGTTTTAAAAGAAGAAAAACCCCCACCTCGCAACATTTTTAAAAGAAAAGAAAGACGTATGCATGCTATGTACGATATGTATGTACGGAATGATGAATGCATGACTGAAAATCTATGTTGTTATATTTTAACTGTATGAAGTAATGCTTACGAGTCATCGACTCATTTTAGTTTTATGTGTGCCCTCCTAGGCACAAGATGAGCATGACAGGACAGGACGGGCATAGCCAAAGGGGGAAGAGCACGAAGGCCTAGGCAAAATGTTTTTATATAAAAACTTAAATTATGAAAGTTAATGTTTTCCGCTAAGTCTTTTAGCAAAGAAAAATGAATTTTATTTATAGCATGGAAGTCTTTTGTATTTTGGCATGAATGGAAAAGAAAAGAAAAAGGAATAGTAATTCCCGTCGATTTTTATCAAAATCGAATATGAAAGGGACCCACCATAAGGACGGGCGTTACATTGGGATGTTTTAGTTATTTTGGAATAAATTTTATTTACTCACCCTTAATCCACTGCAAAAGAATGCTAGACCCTGTAGCTCGTCATTCCCATTTTGATAAGCATCATTGTCTCGCTTTCATAAGTCAAGGCAAAGGTCATTTCCTCCATTAGGGTTTTGGCGATTGTTCTATATGCCCAAAAGAATCTAGGGAGCTCCTCGGCCCAGGCTCCCCTTTTGTCCTTCAGTTTCTTCTTTAGGATACCCATTAGTGTCTTGTTTGTCACCTCGACTTGCCCGTTGGCTTAAGGGTTCCCCTGGGAAGAGTACTTAACCTTGATTACCAATCTTGCACACTGACTTTGGTAGTGGTCAGAATCAAACTGCTAGCTCTTGTCCGATATGATGCTTTGTGGTATCCTGAGCTAGCATATGATAGCCTTCCATAGGAATCTGGTGATGCTTTTTGTCTTGATGATCGTCTGACTGCTTCCACCCACTTTGTGAAATGATCCACGATGATGACAACAAACCTTGCTCCTCCCTTCCCTAAGGGCATAGGTTTGATGAGGTCAACCGCCCATTGTGTGAAAAGCCATGGAGACATTATCAGTTTTAATTCATGCGAGGGATGTGGTACTTGCACATTTAGCTGACACTTTGTGCACTTTCCAACACAACTCTTATGCACCCTTGAGGGCGTGTGGCTAATAATATCCTGCTCTCATGATCTTCCCCACTAGGGCTCTTTTGCCTGAGTGATTTATGCATACGTCTTCATGTATTTTAGCCATCATGTAATGCACTTCTTATGGAGAGCTACACCTTAGAAGGGGCATAGAGAAGCCTCACTTATAGAGCACCCTGCCTCAAATTGAATAGGGCCGCTCTATTCTTCATCTTTCTTGCCTCCCATTTCTCATCGGGAAGCTTCCCTCTAAATAGGAATTTGGTCACGTTGAGCACCCATTCTGAGGTTTTTGATCTCATCGAGATTTAGAGTTGTGTCATCCATGCCTGACGTGGAGCGCCCCAATTTATTGGCCTTCCAGTTGTCCTCCTAGGGAATTCAGCTAATACCAAAATACTAGAAACAATCTCACCTTTCCCATACTTGTTGTAGATACTTCTTAATTTTTTTTCCCCTTCACTAGATATTTCCTCATTACTTGATTGACCACCACTTTGCCCTCTTACCGACCTCGTTGGCACCCATGGCCTCACTACAGTGAGTCTTGCCAGAACTGCCTCATATTTAGCTTTGTTGTTGGTAGTCTTGAACTCGAGTCACATCACATAATAACTTTCTTCACCGTTTCTTACTGCTATGTACATCTCTACTCCCCCACTAGTGCGGCACAAGGAGGCATCAACATAGGTTTATCAGGGTTTCTGATGAAGTGCTAAAACTGCATGATTAAGTTACTTAAGTGAATAAATTGTTTAACAAAAAATGATTTAAGTATTAATTATACAGTAGATTATGATACTGGAGTCAATTGATAAATTCTAATATTTTTGTGCTTAAAAAAAAAAAAGATTTACAATGCAGTTGTACCACATCAGAATAAATACTCCAATTTTACTCTTCTCATACCACGCCTATATGTTGCAAAGCATTTATTTTTTTAGAAAGAAACACATGAGCTGCTAATGTCCCTTTGAGAATAGAGAGACATTGCAACAAAGGGGCATTCTTGGAAAATCTCAACTAAATACAAAACATACGAGGGGATCAACTATCACATGCTGAAAAGGGGATGGGTTGGAAGGCTACAGCATGAACATTTGATGTTCCTAGCACAAAATGCAGGTAACAGACAAAACAAAGAACACGCCGATGGGCTGGCAGGAGCTATTGGCTGATCATGCAGCAGGTTGGAACGGAAGAGGCGTGATGTTTTTCGGAGAGGACTGGGAGTTTTTCAGAGAGAGATATAAAAAAGGAAAGAAAAAAAATCGGGGCCTTCCCTTCTTCTCTTTTTTCTTAGTTTAGTTTTTTTGATAGAGGCGTTTTTTCATTTTTCCGTTCAATTGCTTAGTTTTAATTCTTTCGTTTTGCTGGATAGTTTTAGTTGGCATTTTTTTCGCTCGTCTTTTTTCAGGTTTTATTTTTCTTTTGGGACGCTGAGCTTGTCTTTAGATTTATCTTCTTCTTTTTTCTTGCTTGATGTTTTGGCTCCAGTTTTATATTCTATCTTTCTTTGCTTTCACCGTTGTTCCTCCTTCTTCATTTTTTTGAAGTTTTTTATTTTTTTTCTTTTTTGCGTTAGTGTTACTCTTCATTGGAGACAGCGTCCTCTTCAATTTTTTTCCCCGCAATTTTTACTTTGGGGGACAATTCGGTTTTATCTTCATTTTTTCACTTTCATTTTGTGTAAATGCTGTTTCTTCTTGTTTTTTCTACTGGGTTTTAGATTTGATATATTTTATTTCTCATTTTGGCCTGGGAGCTTTGGGTAGTTCATTTTTCATTTTATTTCCTTAAGACTTTTTCTTTCAGTTCTTCACCTGGACGACGGCGGCTTCTTCATTTGGTGTCATCTTTTTTTTTCTTTTTCTTTTTCTTTTTTTTTTTGGTGGGATTTCCTTCCTTCAAATTTTGCTCTCCAGTTCCTACATTAATTTAAAGGCTATTTTTTGCACCTTAGGGTTCATCTCATTTTGGGTATTTTCTCAGATTTTAATATAGCTTTACTTAGATTAATTTTTGCTGCTAGAGATACCAGGTGCAGCTAATTTCTGAAGCTTGGGATGTGGAATGAGACTTGATTTGTTTTAGGTTCTAGTTTAATGCAATATTTTGTTGATAAATGTTTATTTCACTATGTTACTAGTCGGGTTTGAATTAAAAATAGATTGTGGCTCTTGCTCTTGATTTGTTGTTGACATAAGGCACAACAAAAGCTTGAAAATTATCAACGCTTCTCTTAATTGATTGTAAATGTGTATTTGGTTAGTAAAGTAGAGAATCCCTTAGAGAAATATTCCAAAACTTGAGCATAACTATTTACCTTCCGTTTGTCAATGCTTTGATTGGATTGTTACTCGAGAAAATTATATAGGAACCGTAACAAAGAAAGTCTCATACCCAACTCAAGTGTTTGTTGATTTGCCTTTTTGATTAGAAACTTTAATTCTAGCTTTGACTAAATTTTTGTGGAAATTGAATTCATATTTTTTTTCTTAATTCATCTTCAATATTTTTCATAGTGCATTTCATTTTATTTTTCATCTCTCATGGTCAATACAATTTTTATAGCAAAAAGTTCACAAATGCTTTCATAATCCTTTGTCCCTGTGGAATACGATCCTTGACTTATCCTTGATATAACTTGACACTTCTACACTTGGAAGCACATTTGAGACCAAGTCAGCTTCCCGTTCTGGGCTCTTGGCACTTCCTTAGGGAAATTGGTGAGCTCACTTAGCTAGTACCTCCCCTTTCACTGTCTCTCGGGGAAGTTAATCATGATCAAACTCACTTATCTAGATCAACCAATTCACTAGGCAGCTTGACATGTCTGGTCGCTACAGTAACTTTTTTAACAGTGCTTATATTAAAACCTTTATTGGATGTGCCTGGACATAAGGTCTCAATCGACAGGTAGCTACCACTAGGGGTGGGCAGCGGGGGCCCCGCCCCGCTGCCCCGCTGCCACCCCGCCCCGCCCCCGTGTGGCGGGGCGGATTACACCGCCCGGCCAGACGAGGGCGGGGTATACCCCGCCTGTATGTAGGGGCCTGGGCGGGGCCTGGGCAGGATGGGGTGGACCCCCGCCCCGTAAATCCCCCGCCCCGCCCCGGATATATATATAATTATTAATATATTTTATATATATTATATAAAAAAAATCCTTCAGGTCCAAAACGGCGTCGTTTTGGCACCTGAAGGTTTATTTTTTTAAAACCGGCACCCAAAACGACGCCGTTTGGGTGCCGGTTGCCCTAAACCCCCCCCCCCTGCGATTTGTCCCAGTCTCCAGAAGTTCCCCCCCCAGATTTGGAATTGGAGAAACGGCGCCCCCCGACCCCCCGCGCCCAGAGGCCAGAACGGCAGACCCCCCTCCCCGCCGCACCTCCCCGTCGCCGCAGCCCCCCCTCGCCGCACCTCCATCTACCTCGCCGGCCGGTACATCTCTGATCTCTCTATTTTTTTTTTTTTTTTTTGTTTTACATTTAAATTTTTTGTTTATTTAGTGGAGGATGGGATTAATGGATATGGAGGATGGGATTTGGAAATGTGTGCTGTGGAGGATTGAATGTGCATGTGTGTGAATCTGTGATGATTGTCCGTGTGTTTTGATTTTGTGTGTTTTGATTTTGTGCGTCGGATTGATTTTGTGTGTTTTGATTTTGTGTGTTTTGATTTTGTTTGAGTTTGATTTTGATTTTGTTCGTGTGTTTGAGTTTGAGTTTGATTTTGTTCTTCAGATCAAAGGTTTTTATAATTTTTATCAAAACTTTAGACTCTAATTAAGGATCAATATTATATTTATGGATGAGAAAAAGTTTGAAAATTTCTTGGGCATTATTCTTTAATTGGATTAATTGGTGAAAATAAATAGGAAGATCTGAATAATTTTGTTAATAAATATGTAAAGTTTGAGGTTTGAAATTGGATAATTTAAATTGGATAAATATGTAGAGTTGAAAATTTGTTTAAATTAGAAATTAAAGTTCTTTTTTTTTTTTGACCTAGCAAAAGTGATACTTTTTTTAAAGACCAATATATGATCAATCAAATAGAAGTCGATTTTACAGTATATATATAAACACATAAATATTAGAATTTTACAGTATTTATTGAACATAGATGAGATTAAGGAGTCGATTTTTCTTTCAACCTAAGTTATAGAATTAGGACAAAATTCTTTTAATCTTAGTTTTACACATGACCCATAAATCTTAGATTTTGTTTGTTATTATTATACAAATCATTTCCAAAAAATAAAGGAGAGAGTCCATATATCAAGTTAATTAATTGTCACGCATTAATCTTTTTGATGCATGGGTTGGATGTTTTGATAAATCTAGCTAAGTGGTGTGTCGTGATCTTTAATTTGATGTCTAATTTGTATAAAATACTAATTATCCTTAAAAAAATATGTGAATTTCGAATGTTTGTCACAACCAAACTTTATAAGAACTATCTCAAAAGGAATCATATGAATAAAACTTTTAATCATCATTGATTGATTAAAAAATTCAACAAAATATAACTTTTTTTTTATGTATAGTTTAACATAATCATGAATAATATTGTATATAGCTGCTAATTCCACTCTGTGATGTTAGTGGGAATCATAATTAATCCAATATATATTCATTATTTTTTTTATCGTATTATATATACTAAAATCCAATAAATATTGAATATTCAGCCATGTATTCACATTTATTCATATTATTGTACTATGACTAAATTCCAATAAATATTCTGCCATTCACATTCCAATAAATAAATTCCAATAAAATATACCTTTTTATAAAGCTTGATTAACGGTTTATTTGGTTGTTGCTGTTGGATGTTAATACTTTTCATGTTTGCTATAATTTCAGATCTATTGTTTGCTTGACTTAATGGAATTGCCGACAGACTCTAGTGCGAGCTCCCCTATTGAGGGTAGCAATGCCTCTACCCCTACCCCAATTGAGGGTAGCAATGCCTCTACCCCTACCCCTTGCCCGCCCCTAAGCCTAACAAAAAACCTGCTTCCATAGTTTGGTCTCACTTCACCAAACTAGAGGGTGGTGATCCTAATAACCCTCAAGCCAAATGTAACCATTGCGGGAAAATTTATGGATGCCATTATAGGAGACATGGCACCTCGCAATTAAAGGTGCACTTAGAAGAGCAATGTAAAAAAAGTCAATTCTAAAATCTTTGCTAGAGAAGAGTCAATCTAGGTTAGAAATTGGACTTAAAAAAATGAGGATGGGAGTAGAGGGGGTATTGAGTTGAAGGGGTACACGAAGTATGATCCTGAGGAGTGTAGGTTACACTTAGCCCGTATGATAATTTATGGATGAGTTACCTTTTCAGGTGGTGGATGGGTTAGGGTTCCAAGCGCTTTGTCACTACATGGAACCAAGGTTTCAAATTCCTTCTCGTCACACGGTGGCAAGGGATGTAAAAAAACATTATCGATCTGAAAAAGAGAGGTTGAGGGGTTTTTTGGCGGGTCAGTTTGTTTGCCTGACCACTGATTGTTGGACATCGGTCCAAAATGTAAATTATATGTCTATGACTTGTCATTTTGTTGATGAGAAATGGACATTGCATAAGAAAATTCTAAAATTTTGTCAAATCACCGATCACAAGGGTGAGACGATTGGGAGGGCCTTGGAGGCCGCTATAAAGGAGTGGGGGTTGACACGCGTTGTGACATGCACAGTTGATAATGCATCGTCCAACGATACCGCATTGGGATATCTTAAGACCTTTCTTAGAGAGGCAAATAAGACAATCTTGGGTGGTCAGTATTTGCATGTGAGGTGTGCGGCACATATTCTTAATCTTATTGTCGGTGACGGTATGAAAAATCTTGATGACTCTATTGCTCGGGTCAGGACTGCTGTGAGATGGGTGAGATCTTCTCCTGCTAGATTGGAGAAATTCAAGGTTGCTGCGCGGTCTGCGGGAATAACATCAAAGAAGGGGCTTTGTACTGATTTGGCTACGCGATGGAACTCAACATTTTTGATGTTGGAGGCAGCCCAGGAGTATAAGTTGGCATTTGCCTTATTGGGTGAGGAAGACATCCAATATGTAAAATATTTTGAAGATCAACCAGGATTGGGGAAGCCGATGACTGAGGACTGGGATGTTGTATCTACTTTCGTAGATTTTTTAAGGCTTTTCTACGAGGTTACGACGATTTTATCTGGTTCTTTGTATCCTACATCCCATCATTTCTGTCAACAAATATGTAAGGTAAAAGAAGAATTAGATGAGATTATTGCAAGCGGTCACACTAGGTTGCGGGAGATGGCATTATTGATGAGGGCGAAGTACGATAAATATTGGGGGGGAAATTTTGATAGGGCTAATATGTTGTTATATGTAGCTGTTGCCATTGACCCCCGGTTTAAGATGGATGGCATGGTATATGGATTGGGTATTGCCTATGGGCAAGTATGGGCGGAGCATATTGCATCAAGGGTTCGGGAAACCCTTGATAGATTATTTGATGAGTTTACCATCTTGCGGGGTGGTAATATTACGGCACCTACTGCTATCCCCCCACCAGTTCCAGATGCTAGGGGTGAGAAAAAACGTAGAATGGACTGGGGTGATAGGATGGAAGGGAATCCATTCACGAGGAGTACTACAGAGGCTAAGTCAGAGATAGACAGATACTTTGGTCTTGATCTTGAACCATATGTACGAGACTTTGATATCCTGACTTGGTGGAAGATACATGCCCCCAAGTATCCCGTCCTTGCACAAATAGCCCGCAGTATTTTGGCCATCCCTATTAGTACCGTAGCATCGGAGTCGGCCTTTAGCACTGGAGGGCGCGTATTGGATCCATTCCGGAGCTCATTAGATCCTGACACTGTTGAGTCTTTGATTTGCACCTCAAATTGGATCACAGGGAGTTCAATTCATGTTCCGGATGTTATTGATTATGATCATGTCAACGCCGACGATGAGGGTGATGATGCACTTGGATCTGGTAATTGCCTATGAATTCAATTATATTATTTTTATTTATTTATTGAAAATAAATGATGTTAATTTCTGCTTTTAATGTAGTGATGCCTGCATTACCTGGTGCTGGGACGACGTCTACAGCTACATCTTCCGCTGCAGTATGAATTTTTTTATATTAGACTCTACACCCACCATTGCTCATGGTTTGCAGAATTGATCCCTTACTTTATAAGTTAAAACTTTATATTGATAATTTTAATTCGTTTTATTTTTAATTTATTATTATTGCAGGATTTTTGATCTTCAATTTGTCTGCCCATATCTCAACACAATGGAAGGTCTCAGTAAACTCACCGCCACCAAAAATTGATCAAATTTCGAATGTTATGATTATGTTAATTTATAATTAATTGTAATGTTAATTATTAATGGTACAATTTGTAGTATTTATTATTTTTATGTCTTTGTAATTTTGTAATTGTTTATTAGTTGACATGATTTTGTAATTTCTATCATTGTAATTTTGTAATAGCTTAGTGCATGCCTTAGTTACTTAATAATTAATAGGCTAATAGTATAAGACTATAAGGTTGATCATTGAAGTTTTTGAACTTGGAATTTAGTAATTAATATTTGTATTTGTATTCTTAATTTTTTTTAATATAGAAATATAGTTGTAGTTACATTTTTTGTCTATAAACAAATTTAGATTGTGTTTTTGGGTTATTTTGAGCCCAAAAAACTTATTTGGGCTCAAAATGGCCCAAAATATTTTCAATGGGCCAAGGGCCCATCACCAAAGCCGGGGGGCCAGACGGGGGGAGGAGCTCCCCCGCACCCCCGCTACCGGACGGGGTACCCCGCCCCGTCCATGCGGGGGCCGGGGAAAAAAAATCACCCCCCGCATGGGCGGGGGCGGGATGGGGGTGGCCCCGCCCCGCGGGGGGGGGGGGCGGGTAGCACCCCTAGCTACCACTAGTGTGAATGCCAATATCTCCACTCTAGTACATTTGGTTTTCTCCTCTCAAGGCTCGACTCATGCAATAAACTGGCCTCTGTAACTTCTTTCTCCTTGAATAGGGTTGCCAACATATCTTCTAGTGTAACCAATAGACACAAATACAGGGTTTCCCCTTCTCTGGTCTGGATCAGGAGTGAAGGATTTGACAAATACTCCTTTAGCCGGATGAATGCCCTTTCACATTCGTTATCGTAGTCATGGATCTCATGCACCTGTCTGTAGACTTGGACACTAACCTATCTATTCATCCTATAAACTTCTACACCTCGTTCAAGTTCTTGGGCCACTTCATGTCAATGATTGCCTAGATCTTTTCTAGATTGGATTGAATTCCTCTCTCTAATACCATAAAGCCAAGGAACTTGCCTAACCCCACTTTGAAGGCACATTTGGTCGAGTTGAGCTTTATTTATATCACTGTAGTATAGCAAAGGCTTCTCGTAAGTTAGAATATGTTGTTCAAGCTCCTGAATCTTAACCAACAAGTCATTTACATATACTTCCATATTTCGGCCGATTGGCTTTTTGAACATCTGGTTCACCAACCTCTGGTAGGTAGCATTGGCATTTTTTAATCCGAAGGGCATCACATGGTAGCAATACAACCCCTAGTCTATTATAAAGGTGGTCTTTTATTGGTCACTCTGGCTCATCTGAATTTGAGTGTATTCGTAATAACGATCCATGAAACTTAGTATCTAATGGCCTATTGTCGAGGGAAAATATCCTTCGTACATGCTTTATTCAAGTCTGTGAAGTCAATGCACATCCTATACTTTTCATTCACTTTCCTGACCGGCGAAATTGGAGATCCATTTAGGGTAGTGGGCTTCGCAGATGAACCCTGCAGCCAAGAGGCACTCGACCTCCTCTTCTATCACAGTGTACTTTTTCATTCTGAAACTCCTCCTTTTTTGTCAAACTTTTTCGCCTCAGGGTCCACACATAGGTGATGTTTGATCACCTTTGTGTTGATTCTGGGCATGCCCTTGTGGCTCCAAGCAATGACGTCCCTGTGTTTAGAGAGTAATTGGTTCAACTATTGTCTTATTTTGGGCTTCATTTTGGTGCCAATTCTCACTGTTGGTCCTAGGCGAGCCTTGTCCAAGGTAACCAGCTCAAGAGGTTCATTGAACTTGCCTTGCTTTAGATTTTTGTCATCTTAGGTCTCGATCTCACATTCGATGAGCTCGGGTGGCGGGGGTGGCGGTCATTCATTGAGCTTGGATGGTTCGACTACCTTAACATCATTTTCTTCGTCCCTGAGTTCCTGCACGTAGCATTCTCTTGCTAATGCCTATTCATCATGCACCTCTCTAGCACTTGCCTCTGTAGGGAACTTCATCTCTAAATAGTACGTTGAGGTGATAGCCTTTTGGGTGTTCAAGGTTGGTTGCCAAAAAATTGGTCATTATGGTGGTCATGCGTGGCCCTGCAACCTTAGATACTAGTAGCGTGATGGAGCCTACTGGCTGTATTGTTTCCCCTAAGCACCCTTGTTGATGCCCCGAACCCCCGCCTGGGATGGAACGAAGACTTGGAGCATCGGAACATGTAAAACAAGGTTATATACCCCCGTTCATAACAGTTAATATGCAATGTATCCTAGTAGGCAACTAGTAGTATGCAATAATCATAGTGGAGATAAGGGTGAAAAAAATAATTGGTGCCACAATGAACTAACATCCCAAATATATTAATTAACCATAAATAAGTACTTATCCATTTAACTAGTTCTCATAAGTTCAACAAAAGATGGGAGATAGAATCCCATAATATTGAAACTACATAATCAAACTAGCTCTCACATCCACTCTATGGTGTATATAGTCAGAGCTATGAACATCATAATCAACTCTAGCCTTTTCTCCAAATCAAGCTCTTCCTCAACCATCTATAGCCAACGGTTCATTTTGCTCATCGTAGGTTGACCCTAACACAACTTCTACCATTCCACAGAATGGTAGTGGGTCCACAAGAGTGAGATTTACTTGAAATCTCAATAAGTTAAACAACCAACTTGAGATAAAATATGCATGATAAATGAGAAACATGAGATGCATGCTATCCAAAAAATTAGTATTTGTTTCCCATCCAGATTCCTTAACATTTTCATAAAAACTTTTATGCACATTTTCTTACAGAGAACATTTTTCACTTCATCTTATCAAAGACATAACTTTTCATCATTATTAAAGCCTTCAATAAAAATAATGTAATGTATGGTATCATCACAGCTCCCCATTATACACTGTGAATACTTTCCTGTGACCATAGTACAACTTCTGTTAAAACTACATCATCTACATAGTCGTTCTCAATGCATTGGTAACATAACATTTCATCATAAAATAACATCATAACATAACATCATAATATATGCACCCACCAGGGTTAGGTGCCATAAATGACTTCACTCTGGCATTCTTTAAAACGAATCCATTCGAAGCCTGTTGATGGTTCTTCGTCAACTTAGGGGTTTTCACTTAATTCTTATTCACTCTAGAGTGGATAGAGGAGTTTCACTAGGATAATTCCCCATCCTAGCCTTTAGGGTCGTGACAAAATTTCTTTTTCATGTCATGCTTGAAAATGTTTTCTTGAAAATGTTTTTCATGACACGTGCATGTGAAGTATGCTTCATGTAAAAATGAAAATTTCATGCAATATGCTAAAATGGTGAAAATTACACATGTCATGTAAGTAAGTAATAAAATACTCAATGTATTATATAATATGATGTTTCATGCTCAAAATGTCATTTATATCATCAATGTGACATTTATACATAAATCATAAATAAATTATCTAAAAGTTAGAAGCTCTTACAAACTTTTTGGGTGTTAGGAAATTGGTGTGGCTCTAAATAGAGGTATTCTAAGTTAGACATTTCGTAACTATGAAGATGTTCATAATCAAAGGGTTCAAAAAATTCAGCATTTATAAAACTACCCCTATACTTTTCCAAAATTACCACTTACGTCTTAAGTTTTCACTCCTTGTAATTCGGCCCCAAAATTCACCAAATAATACAAACTTCATATTTTCTATGTTCTAAATCCATATATTCCCTTAGAATTGCAAGAATCAATTCACAACTATGCTAAAATCAGGCATGCATATTTGTGATCTCAAGTCTATAATCTCTATGGATGCATGTGTACTCGAATTCCATCTAGTGGCAACCATGAATATGGACTTAGGGATATGATTATAACATAGATTCAGTTCTCTTGAATTCATACCAACACTTATGCATTGATTAAAACCAAATTACCACAAAACCATCAAACCAAGTATATGCATGATGTTTCTATCTTTTCCTTGTCAAAGAAAGGTTTAAAACCTAAATGAATCGTGAATTTTTATTCTTAGCCCAATCACAAAGGATTTTCAAAATGCTCAATATGCAAGCTTACAAAAATCTAACCAAGATTTCATAAAATAAACTTGAATAAAGTGAAACCTGAAAACATGCTTGATGATCAACACAAGATATTGGTTTCTTAAACCTATCATGACATACTATTTTCCTCAAATTTAAACTTTCTATCAATCCACCAAGATGTTAACTACACTTAAGGTAACATATCAGTACATTTCATGACTAAAAATCCATACCAAAATAATATATTCATGCTAAGCTTCAAATCTAGCTTAATTTCATTACTTCCATTTAAACCTCATGTAATTCAATCAATTCCTCATTCTCATGCCATAAATCAGAGCCTAGAATGTTAATCTAACACCCCACAAGTGATAAAGCAAGAATACTTACAAAAATCATGGCCCTTAAGCTCCAAGAACAACTCACTCCAAGATCAAATTCTCAACCCACTCGATTTCTCACCTTCCTCACCCTTTGAATGCTTTGCTCTAAATAACACTAAAGGAAAGCTTGAGAGAGTTGTGTGAAGAGGTAAGGAGTGGAGGGGGTATTTATACGATTCAATGGGGGGAGAGAGGGGTGAGGGGCACGACAATGTTTTAAGGAAAGGGGAGTTGATTCATGGAGGTGGGCTGTGGAGTGTTTAGTGCAAAATGCTAATGGTATCATCACTTGGTTCAGTTCAATCGTGCCCTGAGGTACTTGATAAAACCTTTTTGGTAGAAGAATACCATAGGTGCAATGGGCTGCATTGGTGCAAACAAATGAAACCAAAACACAAAGGGGCAAGGCCATAGCTAACGGTTTTGATTTCCCAAAACTGTCTAGACTTTTGCACCCTTCTTGTCCCTTTTTCTTGGTTTGAATTGAGGGTATTATGACCATCTTTTGAAGGCTTTTCCAGGTGAGTAAATGAGGCATGGGTGGCTGCCAAGTGACCATGCTTGGGTAAAAAATAGAAGATGTGAAAAAAGAGGTGGTTCAATCCAGTGGTTCATTTGTGTGCCTCTCTTTAAGCCAATCGGTGAAAGGGGTGGAAGAGAGGCAAGTGTTGTGTTGGTGGCTAAGAAGAGCCATTTGGCTTCTTCAATCTTCTATTCAATTTTTCCTTCAAGTTCTTGTGGTCAAGCCAAGGATTAGGTGTCAAGTAAAGGCTGAATGCCTTGGTACTTCAATATTTGCTTGGGAACCAAGGGAATGGTGTGTGAATAAAAGGTGGTCTGTAAGCTTGTTTGTGATGATACTCGGCTAGATGCTAGGTGTTATAGTCCCTCTTTTGTATGTGTATACTGATACAGTGTTGTGAAATTTTGCAAGTGCACGAAATCGTACCAAGTAATATAATGATAAGAAAGATGTCGAACCCATGAGGACTATTTACCTATTAACTATTAAAATTGTTCTAATTCTAAGTTATTTGAAAATCAAGAAAAGTGGTGGATTTTGAATTAGAAAATCAGCAATAAATTAAATCAAATCAACAACTGAAAAATTGACCAAACACTTGAAAAGAAGAAGATTTTACCCAAGAAGAAAACAATAAGGCATCCAACTCACCTAACCAATCCAATCCCAAATCTTAACCATACAATCAATCAATTATCATCCTATTTGACGGTGAAATATTCTAACTTATCTAAGACACTCTCTCGAGTAGAATTAGAATTACTCAACATATAATAACCCGCGATATGTCTATGCAAATTTAAAAGCATTTGAGCACATTAAGATTAATAATATTTCACATAAAAGCTGTACAAATCACGTTGGCACATTCCTGTCTTTCGTTCAATTCATGGTATACATCATACGAAGCTAAACTACATGCATCATCTCTCGAATTAACATGCACAAAAAAATAATTGAAGGCATTAAACTCAATGATGTATACTCAAAATGAATGATAAAATTATGATCTCAACGAAATAAGATTCGGGATTGTCATGGAGAGGCTACATCGTAGCCTTAGCAATAGAAATTAGTTCATAATCTATTCAAAACAAGCCATAATAATTCTGAAATTCATAATGAGACTTATACAAATAGAAGATTAAAGAGTTAAGAAGGAAACTCAATGTAGATCAAGAATCTCTATCGTTGATAAACTTCAATTCTGCAGATTTTCTACCTCTTGCTTGAAGTGTCGTTTTCTCCTTGAAGATGTTTGTTTTCGGCTCTAGCTTAAACATGAAAGTTGTAGGATTTTCTCTTCATTTTCTGTAAACATAGAAATTATCCTTGTTGGAGTTGTTTAAAAAAAGTTATCCTCCAAATACTGAAGGATACTTCAGAAATTTCAAGAAATGAACGTTTCCTATTCTCTTGATGACTCCTACAATTTGCGTGGCTCATTCAATTTATTTATTCCTAAAAAAAGTAAAAAAAAATGAATAAAAACTCTAATAAATTAGAAAATTAAACACAAACTAGCATAAAATTGAGAATAAAAGGATGACAAAACTTATATAGAAATTAAGCACATCAAATACCCCCAAACTTAAGATTTGCTAGTCCTCGAGCAAAAAGAAAAGAGAAAAGAAAAATTAAACAAATATAATAAGTTGATTTCTCAAAATGATTGCCTCAAGAATTGCATAAAGAAACTAATTTAAGGAAAGTCTAAATTTTTAACAAATTTTTAGATTAATTCAAGAGCATGCTTAGGCTATAAGAAAACCTTTGAGTGTGTGTGTAAGTAAGCAATCTCAACTTACTACTCTATTAACTCAAATCAATTTATGCAAACTCAACTGAATTATGATTGATCTCTAAAGGATGAGATTCTCGAATTTTATATGCCTATTTTTCAAATCAACTCTCCACTAATGCAGTACAAACACACCACCCAAAAAACGTCTTAATAAGAGCTTGTAACGTTTGGCTTAAGGTGATGGCAAAAGAAAAAAATTGGTATGGAATTCAAAGTAAGAAAATTCAACACAAGCTTCTCTAATGAAGAGAGAGACAAAGTTTTACATTTACTTCCTAGAGCAACTTATGAGCAATTTATTCATCTCTTGTTTTTCTTTTCTTTTTTCCACAACCCCCAAATTTATTTTCTGTTTTGTAATTCGGGTTGTATTATTTGTATAATTTTTTTTCATTTTTTTATTTTTATTATTATCATTATTATTATTTTAATAAAATAACAAAATTTGCTCTTGCTCTTGCTCTTTTAACTCTTTAACAAACTTTTTCTCTTCTCCAATGACTAAGCAAGTAACAAATTTTCTTGAAAAGGTAGGATGATTGTTTATGGGTTAAAATGTGAGGTAAATGTGGGTTAATGAAAGAAAAATGACTAATGTGTTTAAGGCTCAAAGGAGTGACTAGAGATAGATAATTAGGGTAGGCTAGAAAAGCTCAAACGTTGCAAAGATGGCCTAGATCATTTCTCTAGCGGTGTGCTGCCTAAGATTTCACCTCGAGAGATTATCAAATAGGTTCTAGAGTTCAATGAGATCTTAGAAAATATTTAATTCACATAAATATACTCTAAGCCAACAAAGCAACTTATTGATCATGGTATTGTGCAAAAGTATTCAAAGGAATTCAAATAACCCAAGCTAACACAAGAATTAAGTACAAACAAGACAAATTTAGCATTTTCCAAAAATCTAACTCAATTTCAATCAGGTAATATCATAGGCTCGTGATCATCAACCCAAAAACAACATAACAGGAAAACAAAATATTTTTGTGATTTTCAAAAATTTTCAATTTTTTTTTGTTTGTGAAAATAAATAGATACTCCCAAAATAAATGACACCTACCTCCAAACTTAAAGAACACATTGTCCCCAATGTGAAGAATCAAAAGAGATGAAAAATTGAAAGGATAACACTAAACTTCCTTGAAAATGTTGCATGAGTGCAATGCTAGGTCTAGGGAATATTTGATGCAGTCATTTGGGCACTGCGGTGCCGACTCTCAAGTGTGTGCGCCTGGGTGTGTTTCAAATGAATACTATGGAAGGCCCTTCTAGCACAGCGGCACAAAGCTGCACTGTTTGAAAAGTGAGAGCATGAAAAACAAAATAAAATTGGAATAATAAAAAAATAAATGAAAACAAAAAAAAATAATGGAAAGAAAATTGGGTTGCCTCCCAAAAAGCACTTGGTTATAGTCTTTAGCTTGACGTTTCATTCTTTGAATCACTGATCAATCAAATCAATGGAGACTTTTTGCTTGTTGAAATTCCCTTCGAAAAAGGGTTTTAGATGTTGACCATTAACTTTGAATGTGCCTTTTGAGTCTTTAGAAACCTCAACGGCACCATATAGGAAAACTCATGTTACCATGAATGGTCCGGACCATCGGGATTGTAATTTTTCAGAGAAGAAGTGAAGTCTGGAGTGATAAAGTAGAACTCTTTGGCCAACTTCAAAGTTTCTCTTGAGAATGTGTCTATCATGCCATCGCTTGGTTCTCTCCTTGTATATGCAAGCATTCTTATAGAATGCATGCTGAAACTCATCCATCTCGTTGAGTTGTAATGTCCTCTTCTCACCTGCTGCCTCCATGTCAAAATTAAGAGTCTTGATAGCCCAATAAGCTCTTTGTTCCAACTCCACCGGTAAGTGGCATGCCTTCCCGAAAACTAGACAATAAGAGGACATACCAATTGGAGTTTTCAAAGCTGTCCGGTATGCCCATGGTGCATCGTCTAACTTTTTGAACCAATCTTTCCTTGAGTTGCTCACAGTTTCTCCAATATTCGTTTCAGCTATCGATTGGAAATTTCTACTTGTCCACTAGTTTGAGGATGGTATGGACTGGCAACCTTGTGTGTAACACCATATTTGCTCAAGAGTGCCTCAAATTGCCGGTTGCAAAAATGTTTTCCCTCATCACTAATTATTGCTCTTGGAGTTCCAAACCGAGTGAATATCTGCTTTCTCAAAAAATTCATCACAACTTTAGAATAATTTGTAGGGAGGGCCATGGCCTCTACCCATTTGGAAACATAATTCACAGCTACTAAAATGTATTGATTAGAGAAAGGAGGGAATGGCCCAATGAAAGCTATGCCCCAAATATCAAATAGGTCAACAACAAGTATATTATTTAATGGCATTTCATTTTTCTAGGAAATATTACCACTCCTTTGACATTTATCACAAGAAGAAACAAAAACATAAGTATCTTTAAAAATGGTGAGCCAATAAAAACATGATTGGAGCACTTTAGCTACCATTTTGTTCACTCCATGGTGCCCACCAACCTCTAATGCATGGCAATGTTTTAGGATCAACTCTATCTCTTCCTCAGGTATACATCTCCTAATCATTTGATCACTACAATGCTTGTAGAGGAAAGGTTCCTCCCAATAGTAGTGCTTGACCTCCGCTAAGAATTTCTTCCTTTGCCGGTATGTAAAATCTAGATTGATCACATTGCTTACCAAGTAGTTTACATAATCTGTATACCAAGGAACTTGTGTTAGAGATACAACAAAAAGTTGTTCAGCCGGGAATACCTCATTTATTGGAGAAAGTGGGGCTCCCTCTTCAATTATGTGCTCAAGTCTAGAGAGATGATCGGCTATTTGATTCTCGATTCTCTTTTTGTCTTTGATCTCCAAATCAAATTCTTGTAGGAGTAAAATCCACTTAAGTAACCTTGGTTTAGCTTCCTTTTTAGCCAACAAGTATTTAAGAGTAGAATGATCATTGTAAACAATTACTTTTGACCCAATTAAATATGATCTAAATTTATCAAAAGCAAAGACCACAACTAACAATTGTTCTTCGTAGTAACATAATTTAATTGGGTATCCGTCAAGGTACAACTCGCATGGTAGATAACATGGAGAACCTTGTTCTTCCTTTGTCCAAGCACAGCTATTAATCTATAATCACTTGCATCACACATCAATTCAAATGGAAGTGCCCAATCCAGTGCATATATTATTGGGCTGAACTTAACTTCTTCAAAATTGCAAATGCCTATGAACAATCATTGGAAAAGTTAAATGGAGTATCTTTGACCAAAAGAGAACAAAGGGGTTTAACAATCTTAGAAAAATCTTGAATAAAACGACGATAAAACCCCGCATGTCATAAGAAACTTCTCACGCCCTTGACCATGTTAGGTGGAGGTAATTTTCGATGACCTCTACTTTGGCTCAATCTACCTCAATGCCCTTGGAAGAAACTTTATACCCAAGTACAATTCCTTCCTGCACCATAAAATGACATTTTTTCCAATTAAGAATAAGGTTAGTTTCTTCATGTCTTTGTAAAACTAGAGATAGATTATTTAAACAATTATCAAATGAAAAACCGAAGACAGAAAAATCATCCATAAAAATTCAATAAACATTTCCACCATATCCAAAAAAATGGCCATCATGCATTGTCGAAATGTGGCTGGAGCATTGCACAAACCAAAGGGCATCCTCCAGTAGGCAAATGTTCCATACGAGCAAATGAAAGTGATCTTTTCTTGATCTTCCGGTGAAATGTAGATTTGATTGTTTCCCGAGTATCCATCTAGGAAACAATAATAAGTATGACCATCAAGCCATTCCAACATTTGATCAATGAAAGGAAGTGGAAAGTGATCTTTACATGTGGCATCATTGAACTTGCGGTAGTCTATGCACACTCTCCAACCCATGACCCTTTTTGTTGGGATGAGTTCATTATTTTCATTCTCTACCACTGTCACTCCTCCTTTCTTGGGCACTACTTGTGACGCCCCCAGATTTTGCTTGGAATCGAAGGGACATCTGAAGCGTCGGGATATGCAACACGTGGTTACCTGCCCCCGTTCATGACATATAAGATGCAATGTTCCTAACATGTATCTAGCATTATGCAATATTTGCAGTGGATAATTTTTTTTTTCTTGAGCAATATTATGCACCAAACTTATAATATCCCAAATAGTTAAATCGTAATCCATGCATACTTAATAAAATAAACATCCACGATTTCAGTACGAGTCTTAGAAGACTGTAACCTCAAAAATATGGGAGACCAAACTCCATATTTACATTACCAAAATACACTATTGAGGAAGTTCATCAAATAACTCGTGTAACTCAACTAACGAGACCAGAATCCTATCCAAAAACTAACTATGGAAGCTGTAAGCTCCACGTTGTGTCTGCGGCGTCTAGTCAACCTTCTTCAATCTACCAAAGTTCGCTCCCTGCTTTGATCCTGACATATCACCTACCATTCGGGGGAAATGGTAGTTGGGACTACAACGTTGAGATTTGATTACAAATTTAAGTAAGTTAACAAAAAACTCCCACACAGGTTAATGATGCATTTATAGCAGTAAAAGCATGAATGCATAATTAAAGTCGTAAGTAAGCATAGCATAACTTGACATATAGCATGACATAACCTGAACTTAAATGTGAACTGAACTTGAGCTTAAAACATAACATGGACTAGCAACATAACATGAATGTAAAACTTGAAACATAACATGGACTTAAAATATAGCATGAACGTGAACATACATAACATAAATATGAACTTGAACTTAACATAAACCTGAGCATAACATGACATAAACGTGAACTTGAGACATAATGTAAACGTGAAAATAACATAACATGAACATGAACTTGAAAATAACATATACGTGAATATAACATGACAGAAACGTGAACTTGAAACATAATGTAAACGTGAACATAACATAACATGAACGTGAGATTGAACATATCATAAACATGAACATAACATGATATGAACATGAACTTGAAACTTAACGTGAACATGAACATAACATAATATAAACATGAGCTTGAACATATCATAAACATGAACATAACATGATATGAAAATAAACTTGAAACTTAACGTGAACATGAACATAACTTGTACGTGAGCATAACATAGCATAACATAAACTTGATCTGAAACTTGACTTAACATGGACTTGATCTTTATTCTTATCTCATGGGGTCACCATGATTGCTTATTCTTAACTTCTTAACATGAACTTGGAATCTTATTCAATAGACTTAATTAATAACGTGACCATATGGGTGCTACACGAGTCCCCTAGAGCCGTGTGTCCCTGCCGATTACCACATCACAACATAGGTATCTATACCAGCTGTGAATGCGTTAATATGTACTCCATAGTTGTTGTGGCCCCACGTATTCTACGTGTCACAATTGCTGTGTCTCACGAAGTGTATGCTCCACAGTTGTTGTGGCCCCATACTTCATGCTCTACAGTTGTTGTGGCCCCATAAATACACGTAAAATAAAATATGGCTCCATCGGCGTTAGTGCCCGACACGCTCCGGTGACCAGCTAGTTAGGCCCCATTCACAACCTGTTGACTGTACTTTGTCAACTCAGGAAATTTCACACCTATTTAGACACTCCAGCATGAACAAATGAGTTTCACTAGGATATTACCCCATCCTAGTACTTAGGCTCGTGATTGGCATGAATAACTTAACTTGAACATGATCTGAAACTTGACCTAACATAAACTTGATCTGACTTCTTTACTTAACATGACATACTTGCAAAGGTGAATATTACATGACATGACATACATGTAACATATGGCATATTTAACATGGCATACTTATAGCATATAACAATACATGATAGAATAGATTGTGTAATAGATAATATTCGTGACAGAATAAGTCATGCATAACAGATAAACATGTAATGACGTGGCATGGCATGACATATATGATAACATACATACATAAATTGTAGTTCCCTTACCCATCATACATTCACAATAAACTGATAGTAAGTTAGAAGCAAACTTACCTCGATCGTTGCGTTCTATAAGAATAAAGTGCGAAACACAAGAAACTGTAAGAGGGTATTCTAAAAGTTAGAAATTTAATTAATAACAATTAGAAACATGAAAACAAGCTAACTTAGAGTAAAATTACCATTTTACCCTCTACATATGGTAAAATGACCATTTTACCCCTAACTTAAGGATTTCACATCCTAACTCCAAAAATTTCCAAAAGTTACATTCCTCATGTAAATTTTGTCCTAAACTCAAATATTAACTCAGAAAGATTTAAAACAAATCACAACTATAGAAAACACACTATGGCCAAAACATCCATAGGCCATTTCTCTTGAATTTTGTTGCAATTCCTTCCAACTTCAAAACTAATGCTTAAACCAAAATTTTGCAACAAAGATCTTCCTATTCTAAGTTTACAACCATACTTAAAACATCCATTTAGAAAAAGCTAATAATCAACACCAAACTTTTTGTAAAAAGATCCAAACACTTAATCATAAGTTTTGACCCTAAATCAAAACATCTCCAAGAATTCCAAAAATCAAATCTTACTTCTAACATATTCATAACATAATTCTAAGATCAACCATGCTTTAAATCATCAAACTAAAGTCACCAAAATCACAAAATAACACTTGGAGTTTTTGGTTTTACACTTAGTCCAAAAACAGAAACTTTTTTTTCAACTACTTTTGATAAATCTCTTGATCAATGGCTTAAGAAGTTGAGATATTCGAAATAAAGCATCACATGGTTTAAGAATGTGTCTTAAATAGGATCCAACCATCAAAATTAAAATCACATGGCTAAAAATCAATAAAACATGGATCTAACCCAAAAACATCAAATCTTAGGCCTAACCGAAATTCTCTTGCATAGAAAAATCATATCTTTAAAACTAATGCTAAATATCTTCAAAATAACATCCTAACATGAAAATAAGAGACTTAGGATCATCAGATAAAAATATAAAAGCCTTTATAGTAAGATCAAACCTCAAAATATTCAAACCTTCTCCAAATAAAACCTGTTTTACCACTTCCAGTTTTCAAGTTTCTAGATCTAAGAAAATCTATCATCAAAAGCTTTAGTCATGCAACAAAACCTCAATGAACACTCTTAAGCACATGCTAAAAACACTCCATAAAATTTTCGGACCAAGATATGTCCATTAGCTTGGTCAAAACTCCAAAACATAACATACTCTCCAGATTCATGCCCAGAATGACCTTTCTATGGAATAATACAAATAATATATCTACAGAAACTAGACTCAAAGAGGAACAACTTTTATGAAGGAGTCATCGTCTGAAAGTACTTACAAAGACCCAGAAATCTGCCCGAGAGAGCTCTTTTGGGTTTCTCTCTAAGAACGGGGTGAAGAACTGATGAAAGGGAAGTAAGTGTGACTTGCACGACTCAAGAATTTTGTAGGGGGAAGATATGGACCTGAATGACCATTGATTAGAGGTAGATATGTGACATAAAGTGGAGAATAAAGAGGGGAAAGGACAGTCTGCTGAAGGTGTGAGTTATGGAGGTTGATGGGGTGGGTTTCTCCATCTCATCAAGGCACTATTGGGTGTAGCCAAGGGTAGTGAATGGTCTGCCATGTGGGGGAGGAAATTTCTCCAAGAAGCCTTGCCAAGGTGGCCAAATTCGTGGGCCTTGGTGGGCCTCAACCAAGTGGGCTTCAATTTGGGGTTTAAAGGGGGTTTGGTTAGGGTTTGAGATGCTTTCAAGCTCAAATCCAATTTTTCTTGACCCAATCAAATTTCCAAGGTTTAAAAGGTTGGATAAAGATGTCATAACATGAATTTGAGAAATTAATAGCATATGGAAGTGATTTAATCAAGTGATTAAACACAATGCTAGAAATTGGATCAAAAAAGGTTTGAAGGCCAACTTTAGGGTTTGGGGAAACCGTTTAGGGTTTCGGTTTCAACCAATTTTTTGGGGTTTCAAATGGATTCCAACTATTTAGGGTTTCACTAGGGTTGAAACCCTCTTTGATCTGACTCAAAAGGTTGATCAGATGAAAAGGGTTTTGCTGAGGTGGCATGATCTCACACCTTGATTTCCGTCACAAATCCATCTAATGGTTCCTCTTTGTGCCAAGTGTCTAATACTATTCACTATGTGTGGCTAAGATCTTGCCAAGTGTCCAAATAAAACTTCTCTAACCTAATTTGGACATTCCTCACTGTGATTTTGAAAACACTGCACTTATTACGCTTATCGAGGTTACTATTCACTCCAAAAAAATGCATAATAAACTTTGTACTGAAAAATCCTAAATATTCATATTAACCTACAGTGAAGACCGTTTACCAAAACTCAACCCCAAAGTGCCCCTATAAATAAATTCACAGTTTCGAACAGTCGTTTTGTCCGAAATTATGAAAATGGGTTATTGGTTCATAAAATTCTAAATATTCTATTGAGTCTAGTGGCGTAAACTATAACGTAATCTGACACTTCTAACTACCTCAAATAATTAAAATCGCATTTCTGGTACCATAGTGAGTGATAACACTGACTATGTTGATAGGTTAAAACCTTTGCAATTAGCCGATTCGTGAAAACTTACAAAGTTTTCAAGAAGTTCCTCAAGTCTATAGAAATTCTACTATTAAATTTCTAGCGGGCTGTTACACTACTTGTACCGGACTTACCCATGAACTATTAGAAATAGGATAAATAATTATGGCATCGAACAATTTGAGAACTTCCTTTTTTACAACTTCTTGCAAGTTCGGATTAAGTCTCCTTTATGGCTGCATCGTAGGTTAATAATTGTCTTCCATTAAAATCTTGTGCATGCAAAGTGAATGGCTCATTCCCTTAATGTCAACTATAGTTCATCCCAAGGCTTGCATGTGAGCTTTCAAAACTCAGAGTAACTTCTATTCTTCAAAACCTGTCAAAGATGAAGAAATTATTACGGGTAAAGAAGAATCATGTAAATAAGCATATTTAAGATGAGAATGAAGATGTCTGTGTTCTAAAAAAGGAGCCTCAATAATGGATGGCTTTTGTGGAATAGTGTTTTCGCCCAATGTTATGTTTTCCGACTTCCCTTTAGGCAAGTAAGGTGGAGATGCTTCCAAATAGTGTGCACAATTGCTTATCTTGGAATTTTTGGAATCGGACGTGCCGGATTGAACAAGACATGCCTCAAGTAGTTCCTTAGGATAACTCTCTTCAAAACTGTAACAGCCCGCTAGAAATTCAATGGTGGAATTTCTATAGACTTTAGAAATCTCGTGAAAACCCCATAAGTTTTTACGAATCGGCTAATCGCATAAGTTCTAGTATGTCAACATAATTAGTTTTATCACTCACTATGGTGCCAGAAATGTGATTTTATTTGTTGATGTAACAGCCCGCTAGAAATTCAATGGTGGAATTTCTATAGACTTTAGAAATCTCGTGAAAACCCCATAAGTTTTTACGAATCGGCTAATCGCATAAGTTCTAGTATGTCAACATAATTAGTTTTATCACTCACTATGGTGCCAGAAATGTGATTTTATTTGTTTGAGGTAGTTAGAAGTGTCAGATTACGTTATAGTTTACGCCACTAGACTCAGTTGAATATTTAGGATTTTTCAGTACTAAGTTTATTATGCACTTTTTTGGAGTGAATAGTAACCTCGATAAGCGTACTAAGTGCAGTGGTTTCAAAATCACATGTGAAATGTCCAAATTAGGTTAGAGAAGTTTTATTTGGACACTTGGCAAGATCTTAACCACACATAATGAATAGTATTAGATACTTGGCACAAAGAGAAACCATTAGATGGATTTGTGAAGGAAATCAATGTGTGAGATCATGCCACCTAAGCAAAACAGTTTTTTTTCATCTGATCAACCAAATTGAGTTAGATGAAAAGGATTCCAACCATTTAGGGTTTTACTAGGGTTGAAACCCTCTTCATCTAACTCAATTTGGTTGATCAGATGAAAAAAAACTGTTTTGCTTAGGTGGCATGATCTCACACATTGATTTCCTTCACAAATCCATCTAATGGTTTCTCTTTGTGCCAAGTATCTAATACTATTCACTATGTGTGGTTAAGATCTTGCCAAGTGTCCAAATAAAACTTCTCTAACCTAATTTGGACATTTCACACTGTGATTTTGAAACCACTGCACTTAGTACGCTTATCGAGGTTACTATTCACTCCGAAAAAGTGCATAATAAACTTAGTACTGAAAAATCCTAAATATTCAACTGAGTCTAGTGGCGTAAACTATAACGTAATCTGACACTTCTAACTACCTCAAACAAATAAAATCACATTTCTGGCACCATAGTGAGTGATAAAACTAATTATGTTGACATACTAGAACTTATGCGATTAGCCGATTCGTAAAAACTTATGGGGTTTTCACGAGATTTCTAAAGTCTATAGAAATTCCACCATTGAATTTCTAGCGGGCTGTTACAAAAACTTCCTACCACAAGTTCATCAATCACATCTATGTTGAAGCATGTATCAGTTGTTGACAGATATTTCATTGCCTCAAGCACATTGAATATAACTTATTCACCTTGCACTCATAGTATTAGTTTTCCTTGTTGCACATCTATGAGAATTCTTCCCATGGCTAAAAACGGTTGACCAAGAATAAGTGGGGTTCCTCTATCTTCCTCCATATCTAAAACAATAAAATCTGTAGGGAAAATAAACTTGTCAATTTTAACAAGAACATCCTCTACTATGCCTCTAGGTCGTTTGATGGATTGATCTACCAATTGAAGTGAAACGGTAGTGGCCTTGACCTCTCCTATCCCTAGTTGCCTGAAAATAAAAAATGGCATCAAATTTATGCTAGCACCAAAATCACACAAAACGTTTTCGAAATAAGAGTTTCCAATGGTGCAAAGAATAGTAAAACTATCTAGATCTTTAAGCTTTGGTGGTAACTTATTTTACAAAATGGCAATGCACTCTTCAGTCAACATCACGGTCTCATACTCTCCTAATTTCGTCTTGTTTGATAGAATCTCCTTCATTAACTTCACATAACTAGGTATTTGTTCCAAGGCATCTGCAAAAGGAATGTTAATACGTAATTTTTTGAAAACATCAAGGAACTTAGAAAATTGTTTATCTAGCTTATTTCTAAAGTCTTCGAGGAAAATGTATAGAAGGAACATAATGAGAAGTAAGAGAAGAAGACTCGGGAGGATTTCCTGAATTTTTCACTGTTGGGCTCGGAACAAGGGTGGGCGATGCGGCTCTCTTTTCAAGAATTTTTCTCTTTCTCTTCTAAATTAAGCTCCCTTCCAGTTCTTAATGTAATGGCATTCACTTGCTCTTTCGGGTTGTTTTCTGTGGTGCTTGGAATTTATCCATGAGGCCTTTCAGACATAAATGTTGCCAATTGACTGAGCATCCTTTTAATGCTCCGCATAGTATTCTCATTGTTCTTTAGAACAATTTCATGTTCTTGAAATTTACCATCCACCTTGGCCATAAATTGTGCCATTACCTCCTTCATATTCGGCTTCTTCTCTTGTTGTTGATTTTGAAAACTTGGTGGAGGCTTAACAACATTCTGGGAGTTGCTCCATGAGAAATTTGGGTGGTTTCGTCATCCTGGATTGTAAATGTTGGAATAAGGATTGCTTTGTCGTTGGTAATTTGACACAAAGTTTGCTTGCTCAGAACTATTGTTGGTGAATGGATTTCACACTTGACAATCTACCCCCATATGATTTCCTACACAAAATTCACAAATTGCATTAGTAGATTGAATGGAACTCACATTGACATTGTCTAATTTCTTAGATAAAACTACAACTTGAGCAGCTAAAGCAGATAGAGAATTAATTTCATGAACTCCCTGAATTCTTTTTGTTGTCACTCGATCCACTGGCCATTGATAATTGTTGGTTGTCATCTCCTCCACCAACTCATATGCGTCTTCCGGTGATTTTTTCATCAAAGTCCCTCCTGCTACTGCACCAATCATTGTACATGTTGTAAGTTGCAAACCATTATTGAAGGTTTTGCACTTGAATCCAAACAGGAAGTCCATGATGTGGGCACTTTCTAAGCAATTCTTTATACCTCTCCCAAGCTTCATAAAGCGACCCCATATCAAATTGGACAAAAGTAGTGATATCATTTTGCATCTTCACCGTTTTGGCTGGGGGAAAGAACTTTGCTAGAAACTTTTTAGCCAAATCGTCCCATGTAGTTATGGTTAATGGTGGAAGTGTGTTTAAGCATGCCTTTGCCTTGTCTCGGAGGGAGAATGAAAAAGTCTCGATCTAATAGCATCATCAGAAACCCCGTTCTGTTTAAAAGTATGACAGAACTCCAGAAAATTAGCTATGTGAGCATTTGGATCATGTGGCATGTCATTGAATTGCACCATTGAAGCCACCATTTAAAGAATAGTTGGGTTTATCTTAAAGTTATTTGTTTGAATGACAGGCCGTCTAATGCTAGAAGTAGCTCTGGTTACCAAAGGGACAGCTTAATCTCCCAAAGTCCTATTTCCAAGTTGATCTTCCATTGTTTTGTTCTCAGTTGCGGAATCCTCCTTCTCCTTGTTCAATGGGTGCGTTCAATTTTAGGGTCAAAAGGTACTAAATCCAAGTTTTGAGTACGTCTCATGTACAACTCAAGAATCCTAAAAAGAAAAATAAAAACAAAATTAACAATCAAGACTTAGAAAAAAAAAATTCAAATTAACTTAGAACTAGTTGGTATCAAAAGTAATAGAAAAATAAATAGTACCCGGCAACGGCGCCATGCAGCCTAGGTCTTCAAGCTATGTCTGATTGTCCCATCAATGATCTTCTATTAGTACTGCTTTACTTTAGAAGTTTTCATTCAGACTTGACTCAAACCGATGGCTACATTCAAGAGGTACTTAATTGCACTCAATTGGTGCTTGGAGTAAGGTGCACAGATTTGACATGTCGCTAGAGAGCATGACATAAGTTTGAACTTCTTCCTTGCTTAAGGTAATGTGTAAGGGGTCTAGTTTGAAAAGGTGGAGCTTGGTGGCAGATGGAAGGAAGAGAAATTAAGTTTGGATGCCCAATGTGTCTTTCAGCCAAAAATGTGTCTTTGGTTTCTTCTATCATCTTTCTTTCTACTCTTGACTAAGTAAAATATGTGGGTCAAAAGGGAGATCTCAATGTCTTAGAGCTCTTATTCTTTTTGCTTGGGGAGAAAGCCTATTGCCTAAAGATAGGCCAACTTTGTTTGTTTGAATGGTGTAAGGTAGTACACAATTTGATGTTTAGTGCACTATTCCTCTTATGAGTGTGTAAGGGAGTGTCACCTATCGTCTTTATTCTAAGTCTAAATTTCCAGATTTGATTTTACAAGTGGGGCTATGCTTGTTCCATAAATTTTATTCAAATTAAGCTCAGCAATCATTGGCATGTATTAAAGGGTATTCAGTTTGTACTTAGTGAGTTGTTTCTGTGGAGTGTTCGGCATTGACACGTCCCCTATAGTCATGACATATGTTGCTAGTTAATTTTTCATCTAGATTGGCTAATAATTAATCTAATTTAAAGAAATAAAGTCATATTTTTTAAGAAAAGTTTTCTTAAAGGGATTGGTTTGAAGTCCAATAGCCAATATACCATTTTAATGCTAGTTGTCTTAGTTTTTGTCTTATTGTGTTATACCAAATCAAAAGGTGTCCTCTTGAATCCATGGTGGAGAGTGAAACTTGGCAGCCAAGAAGTTTTTTGGACACCACTTAGATTGGTCAATGTGTACTAGGTGTTGAATTCTTAAGGCAAGGGGTGGTGTGTAAGTTTCCTAAACTTGATCTCCAAGTTGGGAAAGTTTCCTAAACTTGATCTCCAAGTTGGGAACTTTGCCCCAAGTTTTGCAGGTTGGGCTAGGCTTTGTTTAGGGCCTTGGATTGGGCTTTTCAAATCGGGCCTTAGTCCATCTGGTTGGGCCTAGTTATTGGGCTTCCTATTGGCCTTGGCCCATTTAGATTTAAGCCTAGTTGTTGGGATTCCTATATGGCCTTGATCCATTCAGATTTAGGCCTAAATCTTAGGCCTCACCTTTAGGGCCATTCTAGGTTTTCTCCTCAAGAGTTGGATCCTTTAACTTTTATGATTAAGCCCATTTCCCTTTTAGCTAAGATCCTCAAGATGTTACGGGTTTTATCCTTAATCCCATCAAGGTAGTAAGTTCTTTCTTGACATTTTCCTATGGGTTCTTTGACAAGAATGCACTTTAAGGAATTTCTAACTTATGGCTCTAGATGCTTCATATTCCCCACTTACTCAATTCCTTAATATGGTCAAAACTCTATTATCCTTATGATCTCTTGGTATGTTTTGGCAGGGTGTTACATCGGGAATTTAATAATTATGAATGGTTTTTAACCATCACATCATTGGTTTTGATTGGTTGTTCATGTTATTGTGCTCAGGGGCTTGTAACGGCTCTGCGTCTATACCCAGTCACATCACCAGATCCTGGGACCTATCCACAACAATCATGCTGCCAAACCCCTCGCATTCTCCCTAGGGCATTTCAATCGTCATATCTCCCTTTATATATAACTTTTTCCTTCCTCCTATTGCCCCTTCACTTTTGCTTACTCATCTTCTTCACTATATGTGCCTTCTCCTTCTTCGTATTACTTGTTTGTGTCAAAATGGTTCACTAGAATTCTTCCCGAACTCCTTCCTGTTGATCTCCTCCAACCCCTTCGATAGGGCCATCGTCGGCACCAAAGTCCTTCTTTACCAGTGACGTGCCGTATTACGAAGGTTACAATTGGTCATCTATCCTCACCATGACCGACCTCAATTCGGTGGATCTTGAGGGATTCTTATGGAATCCTCGATTCGGTGGATCTTGAGGTTCCTCCCCACTGGGCCATCAACTTTGAGGGCTTCGCTATAAAGGGGCTCTCATGGCTTGTGCCCTTTCTCATGGGTTACTGCTCCCTTTCTTTGGCTAGTGTGTGACGTTCTCGACTACTTGAAGTTGGTGCCGGCTCAATTTCACTCTAATTTTTGGAAAATTCTAATGTGTTATTGTGTTTCTTGGAGAATGGTTTTGGAACCCACTATAGAGAAGTATCTCAATTTGACTGCCTAGAATTCCTTGCCACCCATGCGTTCAGGGCATTGAAGAGCAATATTTGCAACTTTTGTTCTCACCCTCGATATCGCATTGCTTGATTCAAAAATCGTCACCATAATGCCAAACAGTGGCAGAAAAAATTCTTCTTTGTTTTTGGCCATGGATAGGAGTTCCATGGTAAGGAAGCCGATAGGGCTGACTTTCTAGTTTGTGTCATTTGGGGGAAAGTCCCCAACGACAAGGCGATAGCCATCTCTCTTAGTGAGAGCTAGTCTGCGTTGAGAAGTTTATTCCTAGATCGAGCATAACCAAGAAGTTGTTTGGATGGAGGCCTTATTGACAAGGGCCCATGTTGACAAATTTTTGGTGATCTCAGACCAGTCTCATGTGAATGGTCATCACCTTTAGAAGGAACCAGATGCTTCCCACAATAAGAAAAGGCCTGCCACGACCCCGCTAGAGAAGAAGGGGGAGCAATCTCAATGCGAGGCTGAGGTGGTGCTTGAGCCTTGCATGGCCCCGACAATTCAGGAACAGCTTTGAAGCCTCCTTACTAGCCGGGTGATCTTTCTGGGTGAGCTAATGTTCCTGTCTGGTTGAAATCTCCCATCTAAGAAGGATATATTGACTCGGACAGTCTAGGTGATTTGATGGGCCAGACACTCACAAATTTGGCCCTAGCCCTTAACTTTGAGCTTCCCCCTCAGGAACTCGAATCTGCCCAATCGGCAAATTATGTTATTCCGTCGACCCTTCTAGTACGCCTGGAGTTGGTTGATAAAGAGGAGGATGCATACATCGATGCAACTTTCTCCCGTGGGGTGACAACCAAGATTTTTATTTTTTTATTTTTTTATCCTGCTAATTTGGCCAGAAAAGGAAGAATAATACTTTGAGGAATTTGGTTGGATTAGAAGGCATGAGAGGCCTTGAGGAAGGCTCAAGCCCAAGATTTTGGCCTTATAGCAAGATTAAGATTTTGAGCCCATGGAATTAGGGCATACGTGGCAAGCATAAGGGAAGCATGAAGAAATGATTTGATTCTTGCCACGTGTCAAGCATGCAAAAGGGTAGGTGAAAAGTTGTCTTGGGAAAGGGCAAGATCTTGTTGGAAGAATGGGCTACACGCCTACTAGGGTTTCTAGAAGGATTGTTTTTGTAAAATAATCCCTTGAGGTAGACAACTGGGGCATGGATTTTGGGGCATTTTGCCACCCTTGTTACCAATCACACAATATCCAAGACATCGGTGTAAGAAGATCACCACGGGAAAAGAGGGAGATTTTGGCCACTAGGCGCGCACATGATGAAGCGCTAAAAACTGCATGATTAAGTTACTTAAGTGAATAAATTGTTTAATAAAAAATGATTTAAGTACTTAATTATGCAATAAATCACAATACTTGAGTCAATTGATGATTCTGACATACTTAGTGCTTTTGAAGATTTATAATGCATTTATTTTACATGAAAATAAATATTTGAATTTTATTCCTCTTATAACAGGAAAGGTTCGGAAAAGAAGAGGAAGAAAAAGCGCATGCTAATTGAGAGGAAGAGAAGGAAGGATAGCTTTCGGTGGACAAACACATGCGACACAAAGTAAACGAAAGGAGGCTTCTTTCGCGGCAAACCAAAATGGAAATTGCATGCAAACGGAACCACGTTTCAACAAAAAGATAAAAAGAGCCGAAAAATAAGAAAAGAGAGAAAAGAGACGTGGGAGAGTTGATTTTTTTTAGCTTGAGAGTTTGGACTTAGAGAGCCATGCATGTTTCGGTGCTTGATTGATTTGAAAGGAAAAGCAAACTCAGCACATGCAGTAGAATGACATGAAGCAACCCACGGATAGCAACACACATGCAGAAAGTTGCCATGCACATGCAGAAAATTAAAAGGCAGCAAACCGGACAGCACATGAAGGAAATGGAACACACGGCAAAAGCAATTGTGTGTGCACCTGCAGATTAACGTGGACAGCAACTCACTCATGCAGAAGTTGAAAACACAAAAGCAGAAAATGCAGAAATCTAAAGGAAAACAAGCTGGAACTTACACGCACATGTAGACTAACGTGGACACCAGCAGCAGAAAAACCACATGCAGAAAAATAAATCAAACTCGGCACATGCAGGACATTAAAATCATGCTGCAACTCACGGCTGGAAAGCAACCACTCACCCACGGATTGACAGCAGAAACTCACGGATGAAAACACACATGCATCAGAAAAGTGGAAGGTTACACATGCAGAAAAACAAAACAGCATGCAGAGAAGCAAGAGAAGAAGCAGCTCATGAACTCACACCATCACTCGGCACATGTAGAAACTCACATGCAGTGCAGCAGTTTACATGCAGCTCAAACCAACGGACAGAACACTCATGCAGGAAAACTCACTCACACATGCAGCAGCTCAAACACACATGCAGGAAATAACACTCGGACGGGCAGCAGCTCTCATCACACATGCATCAGAAAGTGGACAGCATATGCAGAACACAGAACAGCAACCAAAAAGTGAAGAAAACACATGCAGAAAAGCCAAGCACATGCATCACTCGGGCAGCACCTTAAATGCAGAAAATAAAGTGAAAAGCAGCCCACGGCAGAAAGCTTACCTCAATGCAGAAGCTGGAACTCACGGCAGGACAGCACAGGAAATGAAACACATGCAGATCACATGCAGAAAAGAGCAGCACATGCAGTAGGAAAACAAGCTGGAAACTCACGGGTAGAACAGCCCACTCACACATGCAGATTCCCACCGAACACATGAAGCTCACGGATGGTTCTTCTTTTCGTTTATAAAAAGACAGAGGGGACTGAATTTAAAGGGGGATAGCAGACGGAAGGAGCAGTAGTGTAGTTATTAGTCTTTCTTTTCTTTCAATTAGCTGGTTATTTTCATTGCAGAACAAGGCGGCTTGCTTTGTCTTACAGCATTTTTTTTTTTTTTTTCATTTAGGGAGTTTCAGTTTATTTTATCTGCTGTATGTTCTTTCTTTCAGCCAGCTTGTTTCTTTTTTTTTAACCTCACTTGATTTCGTTGGGTAGAGAAAGGCAGGCTGTTTTGGTGGGAAAGCAGTTGTTCGGCTAGTAGGAAGAAATTTCCAAATCATAGACGGAAGTAGCAGTTTATTTTTGCTTCAGTTTTTTCTGTTTTATTTTGTTCGGTAGTTGCCTTTCTTCTTTGTTTTATTTTTTTGTCTTAAGTTTATTTTTTTGTGGAAGTCGTGTTCTACTTGTTTTGGTCTTAAGTTCTACTTATTTTATTTTCAGTTTTGGTTTCATTTTCGTAGAGGGAACTCGCTCGCTTTTATTTTCATTCTTGTTTTTTTTTTTACGATTACTTCGTTTAGTTTTTTTATTCTTTCTTTCTTCCTTCGTCCAGTTTAACATTTAATTTACTTTACCTCCCATTTTCATTTTCATCTTGTTCTTGGAAAGTTTAGCTTTAGTTCTCTTTCGTTCGGCGTTATTCATTTTTTTTTATTTCTTTTCACAGATTTTTTTATGGCTTTGTTTAGATTAATTTTTGTTACTAGAAATATCATGCATAGCTAATTTCTAAAGCTTGGGTTGTGGAATGAGATTTAATTTATTTTAGATTCTAGTTTGATGCAATATTTTGTTGTGTAATGTTGACTTCACTAAATTACTAGTCGGATTCAAAAGGAAAATAGATTGCGGCTCTTGCTCTTGTTTTGTTGTTGACGTAAGGCACAACAAAAGCTTGAATTTATCAAGGCCTCTTTCGATTGATTACGAATATAAATTTGGCTAGTAAATTAGAGAATTTCTTGAGAAAATATTGCAAAAACTTGAGCTTAATTTTTATCTTCCGAATATCAATTCCTTGACTGGATTGTTAATCGAGAAATTATCTAGAATCTGAAATAAAAAGAATCTCAAACCCAACCCAAGTGTTTGTTTATAGTTTCTTGCAAGATTAATTCATTTGCTACACCCTTTCTCTAAGTCTTTTAGTTTTGGTAATTTTAAAAATATAGATCCACATCAATTTTCATCCTTCATAATCGATACATCTGTTACACAAAGAAAATCTCACAAACGCTTTGATAATCCCTTTGTCCCTGTGAATTCGATCTTGGGACTTACCCTTGTATTACTTTGACAGCTTCTACGCTTGGAAGACAACATTATAAGCTGATCAGCACACACACACACACTCCTCACGTGCCACTTGGCACACATGTACACATGTAGGAGATTGATGAAGATTTTAGCTTGATAAAAGACCAAATTGCTATGAGATTCATTGAACCAAGACATGAGATGGAGGGCAAAAGTGTAAAGGGGTTTCGATTTTAGAGGAAGAGGCCTGAGGGTGAGGTGCAGTGACGCCCCCAAATTCCGCTTGGGATTGAACGGACATCTGAAGCGTCGGGACATGCAACACATGGTTACCTGCCCCCGTTCATGACATATAAGATCAATGTTCCTAACATGCATCTAGCATTATGCAATATTCGCAGGGATAATTTTTTTTTCTTGAGCAATACTATGCACCAAACTTATAATATCCCAAATAGTTAAATCGTAATCCAAGCATACTTAACAAAATAAACATCCACGATTTCAGTATGAGTCTTAGAAAACTATAACCTCAAAAACATGGGAGACCAAACTCCATATTTACATTACCAAAATACACTATTGAGGAAGTTCGTCGAGTAACTCATGTAACTCGACTAACGAGGCCAGAATACTGTCCAAAAACTAACTATGGAAGTTGTAAGTTCCGCGTCATGTCTGCGGCATCTAGTCAACCTCCTTCAGTCTACCAATGTCTGCTCCCTGCTCTGATCCTGACACATCGCCTACCATTCGGGAGGAATAGTAGTTGGGACTACCACGGTGAGATTTGATTACAAATCTCAGTAAGTTAACAGGAAACTCCCACACAGGTTAAAGATGCATGCATGGCAGTAAAAGCATAAATGCATAAATAAAGTCGTAAATAAGCATAACATAACTTGACATATAGTATGACATAACCTGAACTTAAACGTGAACTGAACTTGACTTAACATGACATGAACTTGAGCTTAAAACATAACATGGACTAGCAACATAACATGAACTGAAACTTGAAACATAACATGGACTTGAAACATAGCATGAACGTGAACATGCATGACATAAATATGAACTTGAACTTAACATAAACCTGAGCATAACATGACATAAACGTGAACTTGAGACATAATGTGAATGTGAACATAACATAACATGAACGTGAACTTGAAAATAACATGTACGTGAACATAACATGACAGAAACATGAACTTGAAACATAACATGAACATGAACATAACATAACATGAACGTGAGCTTGAACATATCATAAACATGAACATAACATGATATGAACATGAACTTGAAACTTAACGTGAACATGAACATAACTTGTACGTGAGCATAACATAACATAACATGAACTTGATCTGAAACTTGACTTAACGTGGACTTGATCTGAAACTTATTCTTATCTCATGGGGTCACCATGATTGCTTATTCTTAACTTCTTGACATGAACTTGGAATCTTATTCAATTGACTTGATTAATAACATGACCATATGGGTGCTACACGGGTCCCCTAGAGCCGTGTGTCCCTGCCGATTACCGCATCACAACACAGGTATCTAGACCAGCTGTGAGTGCGTTAATACGTACTCCACAGTTGTTGTGGCCCCACGTATTCTACGTGTCACAATTGCTGTGTCTCACGTAGTGTATGCTCCACAGTTGTTGTGGCCCCATACTTCATGCTCCACAGTTGTTGTGGCCCCATGAATACACGTAAATAAAATATGGCACCATCGGCGTTAGTGCCTGGCCGCTCCGGTGACCAGTTACTTAGGCCCCATTCGCAACCTGTTGACTGTACTTCGTCAACCCAGGGAATTTCACACCTATTTAGACACTCCAGCGTGAACAAAGGAGTTACTAGGATATTACCCCATCCTAGCATTTAGGGTCATGATTGACATGAATAACTTAACTTAAACGTGATCTGAGATCTATAGGAACTTTACATAAGGTGAACCACGCTTGAGTCCGTGGCACCGCATAACATAACTTGTGGTGAACACGCTTAGATCCGTGTCACCCTTAACATAACTTGTGATGAACACGCTTAGGTCGTGTCATCCTTAACATATCTTGTGATGAACACGCTTAGGTCCGTGTCATCCTTAACATGTCTTATCTTTCTTAATCTATGAGATATTATTTAATATCATGAACTTTTCTAACATGGCGTATACTTGTAAATGGCACAATATGATTTAAACATAAACATTCCATGGCATACATGTAACATATGGCATACTTAACATGGCATACTTATAACATACAACATTGCATGACAGAAAAGATTGTGTAACAGATAAATATTCATGAAAGAATAAATCATGCGTAACAGATAAACATGTAATGACATGGCATATATGATAACATACATACATAAATTGTAGTTCCCTTACCCATCATACATACACAGTAAACTGATAGTAAGTTAGAAGCTAACTTACCTCGATCGTCACGTTCTACGAGAATAAAGCGCGAAACACGAGTAACTGTAAAGGGTCATTCTAAAAGTTAGAAATTTAATTACTAACAATTAGAAACATGAAAACAAGCTAACTTAGAGTAAAATTACATTTTACCCTCTACATGTGGGAAAATGACCATTTTACCCTAACTTAAGGATTTCCATCCTAACTCCAAAAATTTCAAAATTTACATTCCTCATGTAAATTTTGTCCTAACTCAAATATCAATTAGAAAAATTTAAAAAAAAACAACTATGGAAAACACACTATGGCCGAAACATCCATAGGCCATTTCTCTTGATTTTTGTTGAATTCCTTCCAACTTCAAAACTCATGCTTAAACCAAAGTTTTGCAACAAAAATTTTTCTATCCTAAGTTTAAAACCATACTTAAAATATCCATTTAGAAAAAGCTTATAATCAACACCAAAATTTTTGTAAAAAGATCCAAACACTTAATAACAAGCTTTGACCCTAAATCAAAACATCTCCAAGAATTCCAAAAAAACAAATCTTACTTCCAACATATTCATAACATCATCCTAACATCAACCATGCTTTAAATCATCAAACTAAAGTCACCAAAATCACAAAATAACACTTGGAGTTTTTGGTTTTACACTTAGTCCAAAAACAGAAACTTTTTCCTCAACTAGTTTTGATAAATCTCTTGATCAATGGTTAACAATGTGAGATCTTCAAATAAAGCATCACATGGTTTAAGAATGTGTCTTAAATAGGATCCAACCATCAAAATTGAAATCACATGGCTAAAAATCAATAAAACATAGATCTAACCCAAACACATCAAATCTTAGGCCTAACCGGAATCCTCTTGCATAGAAAAATCATATCTTTGAAACTAATACTAAATATCTTCAAAATAACATCCTAACATGAAAATAAGAGACTTAGGATCATCATATAAAAATATCAAAGCCTTTAGAGTAAGATCAAACCTCGAAATATTCAAACTTTCTCCAAATAAAAACTGTTTTGCAACTTTCAGTTTTCAAGTTTCTAGATCTAAGAAAATCTATCATCAAAAGCTTTAGTCATGCAACAAAACCTCAATTAATACTCTTAAACACATTCTAAGAACACTCCATAAACATTTCGGACCAAGATATGTCCATTAGCTTGGTCAAAAACTCCAAAACATAACATACTCTCCAGATTCACGTCCAGAATGACCTTTCCATGGTTAAAAATACTTTTGACCCACCAAATGACCATGGAATGATATGAATAATATATCTACGGAAACTATACTCAAAGAGGAACAACTTTTATGAAGGAGTCATCATGTGAAAATACTTAAAAATGGTCAAAAAGCTCCACGCAATAAGACCCAGAAATCTGCCCGAGAGAGCTCTTTTGGGTTTCTCTCTAAAAATGGGGTGAAGAAGTGATGAAAGTGAAGTAAGTGTGTCTTGCAAGACTCAAGCCTTCTGTAGGAGGAAGATATGGACCTTAATGACCCTTGATTGGAGGTGGCTATGTGACATAAAGTGAATAATAGTGGGGGGCAAAGGACTGCTTGCAAAAGCTATGAGGTGTGGAGGTTGATGGGGTGGGTTTCTCCATCTCATCAAGGCACTATTGGGTGCAGCCAAGGGCATTGAATGGTCTGCCATGTGGGTGAGAAAAATTCTCCAAGAAGCCTTGCCAAGGTGGCCAAATTCGTGGGCCTTGGTGGGCCCCAACCAAGTGGGCTTCAATTTGGGGTTTAAAGGAGGTTTGGTTAGGGTTTGAGATGCTATCAAGCCCAAATCCAAATTTTCTTGGCCCAAATAAATTTCCAAGGTTTAAAAGGTTGGATAATGATGTCATAACAAGAATTTGAGAAATTAATAGCATGTGGAAGTGATTTAATCAAGTGACTAAACACAATGCTAGAAATTGGATCGAAAAGGGTTTGAAGGCCAATTTAGGGTTTGGGGAAACCATTTAGGGTTTCTGTTTCAATCAAGCTTTTGGGGTTTCAATTGGATTCCAATCATTTAGGGTTTCACTAGGGTTGAAACCCTCTTTGATCTGGCTCAATTTGGTTGATCAGATGAAAAAGGTTTTGCTTAGGTGGCATGATCTTACACCTTGATTTCCTTCACAAATCCATCTAATGGTTCCTCTTTATGCCAAGTATCTAATACTACTCACTATGTATGACTAAGATCTTGCCAAGTGTCCAAATAAAACTTCTCTAATCTAATTTGGACATTCCACACTGTGATTTTGAAAATACTGCACTTAGTACGTTTATCGAGATTACTATTCACTTCAAAAAAAAGGCGTAATAAACTTAGTATTGAAAAATTCTAAATATTCATATTAACCTACAGTAAAAACCGTTTACTAAAACTCAACCTTGAAGTGCCTCTATAAATAAATTCACAGTTTCGAACAGCCGTTTCGTCCGAAATTATGAAAATAGGTTATTGGTCCATAAAATCCTAAATATTCTATTGAGTCTAGTGGTGTAAACCATAATGTAATCTGACACTTCTAACTGCTTCAAACAATTAAAATCGTATTTTTGGCACCATAGCGAGTGATAACACTGACTATGTTGACAGGATAAAACTTTTGCGATTAGCCGATTCGTGAAAACTTGTAGAGTTTTCACGAAGTTCCTCAAGTCTTTAGAAATTCTACTATTGAATTTCTAGCGGGTTGTTACAGGTGTTACTTGGCAACCATGCAAATGAACTTGGTTTGTACAAGGATCTTTTTGTACCAATAAAAAGGGGAGAGTGCCAAAAATCTCAATCTTTTAGGTCACTTGGAGGTTTTTCTTGTGAAGTTTCGGCCACCACCTTTCTCTCCACTATCCTTCACTTTCTCACCAACCAAACACCATTCCCGCTACTCTCTTTTCATTCAAATATCATTTTAAAGGCAAGCAAGGCTAGAGGATATTTCTAAGGAAAGAATCACTCAAGGTATGAAGTCAAAAACCCACATTTCTGTTTTACCACACACAACCTTGAGGGAGGGGGGGGGGGATTTTTCGGTTTTAGCAAGTTCACCATGAACTTGTACTCTCACACACACGCCAACACACTTGAGCTAGAGGAAGTTTGCTCATGTTTTGAGAATTTGTTCATATGAGCTCACATCTATACACACACGGTTTTAAGTTTTTTCAACTAGGGTTTGAGTTGATGAAAGTTTGGGATTTGGTGAATGGAGGTCCGAAATGTTGCGGCTTTTTCCTTAGAATAGATGTCATGAGCTAACACTTGCACACATGGGTTAGGGTTTCTCACAAACCGAACCTAATGTTTTTATATTTTTATTTTTAGCTCGCTTGTTTCAATTGTGGATTTTTATAAGTAAATTTCTAACTTGTACTTGATATTTTATGTATAAGCTATGTGAACTTACTTGTTGTTGGTTGCACCGTTGTGCTTGATGAAATGATGATGTTATACTAGGATCTATTGTGTGAATGTTCAACCCATGATTATAATGATTTTATATTGTTATCCTATGTGATGAAAATGAATTAAAGATCAGGCTACACTAGGGTTTCGGATATATGCATGATTCTCTCTATGCTTATGAAGGTTTTTGTATTGTTGAGTTTCTTATAAGATGCTAATCAAGCAAATGATTGTTCTTCTACGAATATACTTATTCATATGTTTGGCCATACATGATGTTCATTGTTGTTAGATTATGTCGTGAAAATAGAATAGATAGCCATGTTTAGAGTTTCAGTTTTTGTATGATTTTTAGAATGTTCATTGCCTAATCTTTTAAAGGATTAAACTCAAGGAAAGTGCTTGTTTTTCCTAAGCAATGCTCACTTGTATGTTTCGGCTACATGTGGAGATTTATGGATAAAATTTTGGTAAAACCATTAGAAGATTCCAAGTTTATGTAAAATAGAGATGTAACATGTTTTTAAGAATAGGAGGTTTTAGCCATGACCATAGATGAAGGCATGGAATTAATTCTCTTGTTATTGATGTTTATGGGTTTTGGCTATTGCATAATGTAAGCGATGTTGTGAATGTTCGTTGAATGATTGCCTTAGATTTTTTATTTAGAACATGATCACATGTTCTAATATTTTCAAGTTGTAACGTGAGATGTATATGAATACATATGATTGTTGCATAAGGTCATGATTAAGTTTTGGCATTTGCATGTGTCCCATTAAAACACAAAATTTCATAGTTCATGTCACATGTATTGGGTCTATGAAACCTTTCAAAAGAAAATGGTAAAAGAGTCTTTTAAAAAGGTTTTGTCATGACCCCAAAGGTTAGGATGGGGAAATGCCCTAGTGGAACTCCTCTAACCATTCAAGAGTATCTAAAATGGAGTGGTAACCTCTGGATCGATGAAGTATCGTCGACGGACCTCAAATGGTTCTAAGAGAAAAGTGTCAATGGATTGTGTTGCTATCGATTATTGCTTATTTCTTTCCTTACACAACTCTTTCCTTCTTTCTCTAGTTACCATTTGACAGATTATAGCTTCCATGTAAAGGGCTAGAATTAGGCGTATACTTATTTTTTTCCATCTATAGAATTGTTTTTTGTAAAGAATATATAATATAAAGAACTCTCAAGGCCAAGGTATTAAGCCATTTTCACAAACTTGTCAAAAAGGATACTGGAGTGGGGTTGCACCTAAAGCTAGTGGGTGCCCTGTGGTGAGGGCAAAAAGTGAACTACCGTAATTAGAAAGATTATAAGTAAGACGTAGTCACCTTGGTCAAAGTAGGCCAAGGGTTGATGCAATAACTAGCAAGGAACATATGGTACATAGGGGTGCTGTAAAGTATCCATTTATATGTTAAAGTCAAAGATTAAGGCCTTAAGCTCTAAGACATGCTATGCTATGCTATATGAACAAGAACTTGAGCTCATATGCTATGTTATATGAACAAGAACCCAAGCTCACAAGTATGTTTATAAGAACAAGAATGAAATAAAAAAAAAAAGATGTTTATGAAAAGAAAGAAAAAAAAAGTTATGAAAGTTCTTATGCACATGGTGTTTTCAAAATGTTCCATGCATGAGTAAAGCTTCATGTCCATGCATTTATTTCAAGTTTGCATTCATTTCAAGTTTGCTTTCATATGCTTATGATATATATTATATGTTATTTGTTTACTTACTAAGATTTCATGAAATCTCACTATTGAAATTTTCACAACCATTCCCCTACCCAAAATGGTAGAAGTTGTGACAGGAGTCAAGAAAGATGGTCATAGGAAAATGGAAGAGACCAACTTTCCAGATCCCTAAAGAGACTCCAAAGAGATGCGAGGTCTCTCAAGAGTCGTCTATTTTGGAGGGGTTGGAAGCTGCTAACCCATTCATCACTGAAGTGTTGCACCTTTTTAAGCAGTTGAGAAGGATTATAAATTAGGACAAGGCCAAGTAGGATCGGCCTTACTGAAGGATTTTTTTCATGGGGCCCTTTTGATGGATGATTTGTCTTGATGACACTTTTGTGATGTCCCATGTTTTGGGAATTTGTTTTGGAGAACAATTAAACCTTTTGATGATTACTATGAAATTTTCTATTTGGGATTTATGTGCTTTGGTACCATGATATCGGTTTTGTTTATTTGACCTAAGTAGAATTTCCACTGCGATATACTGTATACTGTTAGATATCAATAGATGCATTGCATCTTAACTATCATGTACGAGGGGCCCTAAGGAGATATGTTATATGTTATAACTGTCATGCATTGCTTATGATATATGTTATATGTTATTAGTTTACTTACTAAGATTTCATGAAATCTCACTATTGAAATTTTCACGACCATTCCCCTACCCAGAATGGTAGAAGTTGTGACAGGAGTCCAGAAAGATAGTCATAGGAAAATGGAAGAGACCAACTTTCCAAATCCCTAAGGAGACTCCAAAGAGATGCGAGGTCTCTCAAGAGTCGTCTATTTTGGAGGGGTTGGAAGCTACTAACTCATTCATCACTGAAGTGTTGCAACTTTTTGAGCAGTTGAGAAGGATTATAAATCAGGACAAGGCCAAGTAGGATCGGCCTTATTGAAGGATTTTTGTCATGGGGCCCTTTTGATGGATGATTTGTCTTGATGACACTTTTGTGATGGTCTCATGTTTTGGGAATTTATTTTGTAGAACAAGTAAACCTTTTGATGGTTATTATGAAATTTTCTATTTGGGATTTATGTGCTTTGGTACCATGATATCGGTTTTGTTTCTTTGACCTAAGTAGAATTTCCACTGCGATATATTGTATACTGTTAGATATTAATAGATGCATTGCATCTTAACTATCATGTAAGAGGGGAATGTAGCCTTGAGTTACATGTCCTAATGCTTCAGTCACCATTCAATCCCAAGCGGGGGCTAGGGGCGTCACACATTGTCTTTTGGACACATTTTCTAATATTCCTTGTGTCTTGACCCCAACGGAGGAAGTCCAGGTTCCTGTCTCGACTTATAAGCTGTGAATTGAGGTTGACTCTCAAGGGGAGGTAGGGGAAAGGGAACCTACCCCAAGCTCCCTTCCCTTGATTGTCTCTAGTGGTGAAACTCTCGTACTTCCCCACGACTTAAGTCTAGCAGGGGTAGGGTCTTGATTCCCTCTTCGCCATTCAGTGCCTCTTTGGGAGGTGAAAAGGAGCCTTTTCCACCCCTCATCACTAAGGTGAGGGGTGGTCACCCACAATCAACCTTGCTACTGTAGGTTCATCCTAGCCCGTCGATGAGGTAAGGATGGGTGCCCTCAAGGGTGACTCCTCACCCCTGAATGTAGGTGCATCAAACCCTTGTCTCATGGGGCCCTTCTATGGCTCAGTGCCACTTCCTCAAGGTAAGGTGCATGCCAGTCCATCTTAGCCTTCGACTATGAGGGGGTTTAAAGCACAAGATGATTCTATTCGCACTATGGTAGACCAATTGGGAGTTTTCTTTTCCTCGGTAGGCTATTTGTCTGACTTGGCCTCTACTTTTCCTTCTTTTGGACCTAGATCCTTATGCATGTGTGATTTTGGTAGGCATGGATCAGTTGGCAGCCTGGATAGTCGACGAATGGGCTGACTTGGAGGATGAATTATGGGCAAGACGTATGTCCACCTTTTGAGTGCAGAAGGAGGTCACGCGGGTACAGACCAAGAAGGCTGAACTGGAGGTGATCCTTAACCAGGCTTGTGGCTACATATGGTCACTGGAGGGTGACTTGGTCAATCTACATGAAAACACAATCAACGTCAAGGGGGAGGCCAACCAAGCAAGGGAAGAAGCCGTTAGCGCCCATTTTGAGTTGTGGGTGCTTAAAAAAAAAAAAAAAAAAGAGCTTCAAGATAGTAAGATTTGTCTCGTCTAGAGGAGGAGTTGGAGAAGGCTACGAGATGCTGCCATGAGCTATCTAAGGTCCTAGTGAAGAGTGAGGAAGCCCGTAATCACCTAGACTTGACCTTGAAGTAAAGGGGGAATTGGAGGAGCTATCTAGTAGGCATTCTGCAATGAAGAAGGATTGCGAGTGGATGGACAAGAGACAATGAGTTGATAGATTCCATGTTGCGTATCGACTGGAAGGTTAAAGCTCATGATAAGCGTATCAAGGAATTGAAGTTGGCTACTTTAATCATGTTTCACCGCCAACTGATCTCAATCGCTAACCTGCAACAAGAGAAGATGGTGACCTGGTGTGCCTAGTACACTTCCGATACCTAAATTAGAAATGTATATGTATCACCTTACAATGAGGGATCAAGAAGTTACCTTGAATTGCTAATGCTGGATCTTTATATAGACATGGATTATTGCTAATAAAGATAGCATTATTCTTTCTCCAAATCTCAGGACAGATTATCACATTCTTGGGATTTACTTTAAGAGGAAAGAATTAACATATCGAGGGCAAATATTGCAAATACCTCATTGGTTCCTTATGAGTAGATATCTTTGTAAGGTGAAAGTTACCATCTTAATCCTATTGGGCGGTATGATCTCATGGTGGTGAGCGTATGGTGTGCCCATAGCCTTTATTTCGTTGGGCTTCCCATATAGGTCTTATTCGATATAGTTGGGCCCATTTGGTGAAGATAAAAGAACCTCTCCATGTTACATTCTGATTAGTTCACATATGACACTAACATCACATGACATTCATATTATTATTTAGTTTAACCTTTTTTTATATATAGAAAATAACTTCATTTCAAAGGAGGCATAACATCTCAAACCTATTTACAAGACTATTTGTCAACATAAACAACATTCTCAATAAAAATAGGAGAACTATGCCACCAAAGTTGCATATCTTGAATCAACCATGCATGTCTTGCAAGTCAATGTGCAGCTACATTTGATAGTCTATTTCCATGTTGTAATCTGCAATGAGGGAAGCTTTGTATCAATCGTCAAATTTTAGAGACGACAGTTCTTATAGGAGAAAATGATTCATCACCCTTGTTATCCTCCTCCACCAACAAAAGACAATCACTTTCAATAAGAATGTTTTGGATGCCAATGTCCATGCTAAACTAGAGACCTCTCAAATAAAGTCATTGCCTCAACATTTTATGGTTCAAGAAACTCATGTTCAACCCTACTGAGGGCCATAAAAACATCACCCAATGAATTCCTTAAAATGGCACCAACACCTATCTTATTATAGTCAAAGAACAATGCCCCATCGATGTTTAACTTGAACCAGTTTTCTGGTACAGGTGGCCACCTATATTTAGACTACAAAGTGACTCCATGCTATTGCAAACTAGTGACAGACTTGTGTTTTTTAGAAAGAGCAAATGAGATAACATGTTGAGGATGTAAACAAATCTTATCATGAATCATCTTACTCCTCCTATACTACATGCCCCAAGCCATTAGGAAGAAGTTTGTTAAATCATCTGAGGAACCTTTCGAGTAAACATCCATTGCAATAGAAAAAAAGGTACTAAACTGATGAAGCTGCTGCAAATCAGGAAACTTTTTCACCCAAAAGTCATGAACAAATGGATAGAAAAGCAAAACATGTCCCAGGTCCTCTACTAGATGTTGACAAAAACAACAGTTAGCTTCCACATTAATTGTCCTACCAATCAGATTAGCCTTTGTAGGAAAGGCAACCTTACAAGCTCTCCATGCAAATATTTTCACCTACTTTCAACTTCCACAGAGCATTCCAAAACTTCTTAAGACAGTTTCCATTTGATGACTCCCCTTGATTAGAAACTGCAAGTGACTTAAAGAACTTGTAAGCACTCTTGACACTGAACAAGCCACTTTTCTCTTGCTCTAAAATCCACTTATCTAGATCACCAAAGGAACTAGGGTGTGCAAATTCAACATAGCTTCAACAACCTTTGGATTAAGAGAGATCTTACCATTGAGATGTTCCACCAATGTGTTTTTCTGTCTAACAGGGATGCAACCTGGCCATCCAACCCATTTAAGTCCATCTCTTGCATGCTATTAGACCACAACTCCTTTCTTATATCTTGAAAGCCAAGTATCCAAACATCATTCAGTATATGTATTGCAATCCCACTCTCAACACTCCACCTACCCCCTTTACTAAGTATGTTTTTTGCCTCCCAAATTCCTCTCCAAACATAAGAGGGAGTTCTACCCAGAGAAGCATTAACAATGTCACCATTGGGAAAGCATCATGCTCTGTAAATCTTGTAAAATAGACTTTCTTTATTCTGTAAAAGTCTTCAGCTTTGCTTTTCCAACATAGCCATGTTAAAAAGCCTCAAATCCTTGAAACCTAATCCCCAACAGATTTAGACTGGCACATTTTTTTCTAGCTAACCCAATGCACCTTCCTTTCCTCATTTTTTTCCCCCACCAAAACTTGGCCATCATACCGTCAACTTCTAAGCAAAGCTGATTTGGTAGTTTCAAGGAACTCATAGCATATGAAGGAGCAGCTAAAGCCACTGCCTTAAGCAGTATCTCCCTACCCCTTGAGAGAACATATTACCCTTCCAACCTTGTAACTTCAACCAAACATTGTGTTTTATTGAAGCAAAAGCATTTGTTTTATATTTCCCAACCATAGGTGGCAAACCTAAATATTTCTCATACTTTTGGACTTGAGAAGTACCCCACAAATCCAGATTGCCTTCTGCTTAGTAGCATCAACATTCTTACTGAAGATCATTGTAGTTTTTTCTTGATTTATAAGTTAACCTGATGCTTCTTCATATTGTTTCAGCAAATATAATAATTTGAGGTTTCTTTCTTCATTAGCAACACAAAAAATAAGGCTATTATCTACAAATAATAGGGGATTAAGTCTTGGGGCCCCTCGGCAAATTTTAATACCACACACTGTTTTAGACACAGCAACATCCTTGAGAAAACTGATTAAGCCCTCTATGCAAAAGAGAAATAAGTAATGAGAGATGGGATCTCCTTGTCTCAATCCCCTTGAGGGCACAATATGACCAGTAGGAGAACCATTAATGACCACTAAGAAAGAAGAACTTTGCACACACCTCATCACAAGCTAAACCGATTTCTCATGAAAACCTAACTTTTTCATAATAGAAGTAAGAAAGGACCATTCAATCCTATCATAAGACTTACTCATGTCTAACTTAAAGGACATAAAGCCTTTTTTACCTCTATGTTTCCTCGTCAAATAATGGAGTACTTCATAAGCCACAAGGACATTATCTATTATCAATCTTCCAAGTATAAAAGCAAATTAAGTGTCTAAAATCATAGCAGGTAGTACTAACTTGATTCTATTTGCAACAACTTTAGAAATTAGCTTATATATGACATTACAAAGGCTAATTGGTCTAAAGTCAATGACCATCACAGGATGTTTCTTCTTAGGGACCAGCTTTATGAAAGTATGATTCACAATTTAAGGAAAGTCACTAGAGTTAAGAGCACGTAAGACTGTAGAAGTAATGTAGGTACCAATTTATTTCAAGCCAGAATTTTTGAAATAACAAAGGAGGCATGCCATTGGGTCCTAGAGCCTTTGAAGGATGCATTTCCTTTAAAGCTCTAAACACTTCTTCAGTAGTGAACTCCTTGATGAGGTCCTCATTCATACTAGCAGATACTTTCCTTTCAATTTTATTCAAGATAACAGCTTCATTTTGAGTCCCTACTTAAGTAAACAAAGAAGAAAAATGATTAAGAACAAGGCTGTCACATTCCTCCCCTTCATGCCAATAGCCATCATCATCCATTAGCTTCATAATGGAATTCTTCTTCTTCCTTTGGGTGCCTTTAGCATGAAAGAACTTTGTATTTCGGTCCCCCTCAGCCAACCAAAGAGCCCTTGATCTCGGCCTCCATATAATCTCCTCTCTCTCTAGCCATTTCTGCACATTCTCATAAGCTAAGCCTACCTCACTCGAACTCAGAACATTAGGATCCCTTTGTTGCTCCATCTCCAACTTGTGTTGCGCTTCTTTCATATTGACATTCACATTTCCAAACTTTGCTTTGCTCCATTGTTGTAACTTAGAGCCATAGGTAGCAATGCTCTTCATAACCCCTTGTAAGGAATTATTAGAGCTAGAAAATCTCAAAGAATCCTTAACAATCTTATTACAATTCCTCTCTCCCAACCACATAGCCTCAAATTTAAAAGGTTTGAACCTTCTCCTCTGGTAGACACACCCCGCACATCTAACCAAGTTGGTCGATGATCAAAGTAGGTAATAGAACCATGAAACACGGGAGCCCTCTCATACAGATTGCACCAAGATTGATTCCCCATGAACCTAGCCAACCTCTCAGAGATTAGTGCTAAGTCACTTCTCTTGTTACATCAAGTATACCTAGGCCCACTAAAACCTAGATCCTTCATCTCACAATCCCCTATTACTTCACAGAAGTCAACCATTTGCTACTCAGGCCTATCCCTTTCCCCCCATTTCTCCTCAAGAGAACATATCTCATTAAAATCACCAAAGATTAGCCACGCTTCAAAACCGCCCCTATGTAACCTCTTCATCAAATCCCCACATCTCCTCCCTACGAGTAGCCTCTGGTTGGCCATAGATACAAGTTAAAAACCACTTTTTAGAATCATCCTTAACATATGCATCAATATGAGAAGAAGAATAATTAAGAATATATAGCTTAACATCACTCTTCCACATGGGAGCTAAACCTCCACTACAACCCATTGCATCAACAGTTAAACAATTTTCAGACTTTAAACGAACCCTACAAAATTCCATACTACCATAATTAAGTTTTGTTTCTTGCAAAAATAAAACTTGAGGATCTTCCTTTCTGATGAGATCATAAAGTGTTCAAATACCACGAGAGTTCCCAAGCCCTCAGGTATTCCAACTTAGCAACTTCATTGATTTTGGTGGGGCTGTGAATCAACCACCATCAAGACATTTTGAGTACTACCATCCAATACCATAGGCAGTTTGGACTTTTGTTTTAACCGTTTTGAAACTCTTGAAAGCTCCACTAAGGATTCAGACTCAAAAGTTCTCTTCATGCCTACCTCAGTATCTGTATGTAGATTACTAAGTTGAGATTGTTGAATCCTCTTCCATCATCGAGACACAGAATGTTGTGGAGCAACATTGCACATGTTCACCAGAAACATTCAAACCAGTTTGTACATTTAAACTTCCTCCCTTATCAATGACTGTGAGAACCTGGACTTTGCCAAGTCCCCGTTCCTATTTTATTCGAAGGATTTATTTTAGTCTTTGAAAGGTGATTTAAGTAATAGGGGGAAAGCCTTAAGTATGTTGTATTATTTTTGGACCCTAAAGATTCTAAGTTAGAAAGCCATAAGAGATAAGAGTATAGGAAGCCTAATAAGGGCCATGAGGATTTTGGCCGAGGAGGTTTGCAATAGGGCTTGGAAGCCCAATGTGATTTTGAACAGAGAGAGGTAGGCGCCACATGCTAGGGCCCTTTTTCTAAGATTGACATTTGTCAAGCATGAGGAGAGGAAGAGAATGAGACCTTTGGAGTTCCAAGAAAATCTTACTTGGCAAGACAAAAAGGCATGTTCTAGAAACTTTTTGGAAGACCAAGAGAGAGGGGGTGACGGCTAGGGCATGGGGAAAACCAAGAGATCACTTGGGAAGGCCAAAGATCACCTAGGAAAAATCTAGGGTTTCGGCCAACACAAGAACCACACACACCCTTTGCCACATGGCAACCATGCGCACGAAGATGAGTCTCATGGAAGATTTGAAATTGTGTTTTTACTTTTGAACCACTAGGTACATTGAACCTAGACATGTACGGAAGGGCATAAGAGGAAAGTGAAGAAAGAGAGGGTTGGTTGGAGAGGGCCACATGCCACCCTTAGAAGAAGGTTTTTGGTTTTCCAATGTTATCATAGGGAAGAGGTAAGGACCTTTTGTCTTTGATGCCAAGTGGCATCCATGTAATAGCCTTTGTCATTTCAAGAGAGGTTGGAAGCTCTATATAAGGGCAATGCCGAAATAGGGGAAGGTCTTTTGCTCAAAGTGTCAACCTTATTTCTAAGAGATTCGGCAACCACTAGTGTCTCTCTAAGTTCATGCATATTGTTGCTTTTTCTCTCAAGCCAAACACCTCCATTTTGCTTATCACCAAGAAACCATTCACCATCTTTCAAGTAGGAGTTCGTCTCTTGAAGGTACTTCTCTTTTCATTGATGTTCATGCATGACCAAAGCAGAGAAACCCACCATCTTCATTTCCGTTTTAGGGTTTTTCTCACCATCACACACTTTCACTCTAGAAACTAGGGTTTTCTCTTCAAGGAAGAGGAAATCCGAAATATTCTTTATATTTTGAACGTAGAAATACAAGATTTAGAGGGGTTTATGTTTCAATTTTTACATGGAAGAAAAACTAGGGTTTGGACTTTCAAGGAGTTTCGGCCCTAGGGTTTTGTTTTGAGAACAAGGATTTCAAAAACACCCATAATCTCACATTCACTCATATTTTCAGAATCTAGGGTTTTTGTGTATTGATTTCTAATAGATTACATTGTATTTCTAGATTTTGCTACTATTAATCATTGTACTTTTGTAAGTAAACTTCCAACTTATCTTGGATAATTCTTGTATATATATATATATATATATATATATTGTGAACTCTTGTTTGATATTTCACTATTTGAATCTTGCTATATTAGGGATTGTATATTCAGTTTTGATATGGATACGGAATGCCATGTTTGGATGTTGGTTTGTCAAAGTATGTTTCGAATCTGCTATGATTAGGGTTTTGGATTTGACATGTATATGTGCTATGTATGCTTGTTTTGACTTATAAATGCGTGAATGCATGTGAATATGAGTTGTGATGATGAAAATCCATGTTTGGAGGACTTGGATATTTTGGCCAAGGCCATATTAAGGGAAACCGAATCTGTTATGGACTTGGATGAGTGTGATTCATGTGTGTTTACATGTATTCATCATATGATTGCATGTTCTACAATTTTCAAACCATATCGTGAGATGTACATTGTGAATTGGATTATGTATGTTTCAGGTTGCACATGTTTGCATGAGCATGGGAAGTGTTATGTAATATGTTCATGTTCCATGCATTGGAGTCTATGTCTTAAAATGAAAAGAGTCAAAGTACTTTTATCATGACCCCAAATGCTAGGACGGGAAAATGCCCTAGTGGAACTTCCTGTCCACTCTGGAGTGTATAAAGTTGAGTGGAGACCCCTAGGTCAACAAAGTACAGTCGACGCACTTCGCAAGGTTCCTTAAGTAAAGGATACTAGAGCAAGGTTGCACCTAAAGCTAGTGGGTACCATACGGTGAAGGTGAAGTAAGTGAACTGCCATAAAAGAAAGTGTTTATGTTAAGATGTAGTCACCTCGATCAAGTAGATCAATGGTTGACGTAGTAACTAGCAGAGAACAAGTGTTTATGTGAATCATGAAATGAACAAGACATTTGAGCTCTATGTTATAATATGCTATGACATGCCATGATATGTTATAATATGCTATGATATGATATGTTATGAAATACCATGATAAGATATGTTATGCCATGATAAGTTATGGTGTGGTATGACCATGATATGAAAATGTTATGAAAAGATAAGAATGCATTAATATGTTATGAAGAGTACAAGAACTTGAGCTCAAATGATATGGACATGTGTTAAGAAGTCTAAAAGATGAAAAGATGTTTTATGAAAAGTTTAAATTGCTTATGTCAAAGTTTTTACGTCAAAGTTCATGTCCATGCATCTATTTATGAGTTGCAATTTTTTGTGGTTTGCTTATATATGCCTTGCTATCTTCTGTGTGTTGACTGTTTACTTGCTGAGATTTTTTGAAATCTCACTATAGTAGTTTCCACTACAATTCCCCAACCGGAATAGTAGAAGTTGTGATAGGAGTGGATGACGAAGCGAAAGAGGACCTTATTGATAAACTAAAGCGACTCAAGAACTGTGGCAAGGACCGATTCTTCAATAAGAGAGCTAAGCCAGAAAGGCCATAGAATTTTGGATAATCTTTTTGGAAGTAGTATTTTGGTAGTCCCTTTATTTTGGGAAATGTTTTAAAACAATTACCTATTTTGGAGAAGTTAGGCTATAGAAGTCTTAAACTTATGAGATTTTACATTTAGTACCATGATTATTTATTGCCACCGTCTTTAAGTAGTTAAAGAATTTTTCATGCAAATTACTGCATATTGTTAGATTATAGGTACATTGCATCTTAACTGTCATGTACGAGGGGTATGTAATCTTGTGTTGCATGTCTTGACGTTTAGTCACTGTCAAATCCCATGTGGGGGCTGGGGGCATCACAATGACTTAAATACTCTCATAGTCAAACCGTTATTTTCAAAATTCATGGACGGATTTGCCCCCCATTGACCCCCAGTTTGCCCATATAATCCATTACTCTCAGAGTCCATTGGCAAACACTTACCATATAAGCAACCCGCTTCTACATTAGTACCCTCTTCTTTATCCAACAATGATATTTTCTCTTCGACAATTTGTAACGGGCAGTTGAGATGCAACATCTTTATTATTAATCCCATCCCTTATTGTTTCCAAAGAAACTACAACAGTTGAATGAGATTCCATAACGTCCTTCTGAGGGGTTAATAGAGAAACTCCAGCAGCTTGACTAGAAGTCTGCTCTGGTGACTTCTTCCTATCGTTCTGAGGAGTGAAATGGCTTCAGACCGAGCCCCTATATTCTCCAAAACCACCCGCACAAAGCCACGAGCCATAAGGAAAATCACTAGTGTTCATCTCATCAGTCCATTGAACACAATCATGATGATTGTGCCCAAGTAAACCACAATTGTAACCGAAATTGGGTAGGCACTTTTACGTGAAACGTACCCATATAGGCAGAGAAGAACCAACTCAAACCTTTTTCCCCCTTAACAGAGGCTTTGAAACATCCAAGCAAACCTGAACCCTCATATACTTTCTGCATGCCATCTCACTCTCCTCCAAATCCACCTCCATAACCCTTCCCACAGCCTTACCATTTATGTAGCGCATAGTAGAATTCCATGCCATAACTGGAAGATCATGAATTCGAATCCAAACAGTTCCCTAGAGAGCAAAACTTGATGAGACTGTTTCAACCCCTCAACATCACTAGTGAATACCAGATGTTTGTCAAATGACCATGGACCATCACGTTTGACATGCTCTTTATCTCGTAAGTCTTCAAATTCAGCAATAAACAAAGTTGGATTAAGATCATGAATTGCAATCGACTGAAGAGGATGCCAAATCTTCTTCATAGTCATTTTGAGAGCCTCCTTATTGAAGTGTTTTGTAGTGAGAAGTTTGAATAGCAAACACTGTTCCCCCCTTGCAAGAGCATCTTCCAAGGATATTTCCTCAACTACAGTAACTTCGTCCTCTTGTTCTGTCAATGACAAACGGGCACACATCTTCTCAAGATTTGGATCCATCATGAAATCCCCAGTCACTAAACAAAAAAATGGCAAAATACCTACACTAGGCAGGGGAAGAAACCTCTACCAAAGGGAGACCCTTGAGAACCAAAAATAAACCAAGCAAGTTAATAGTTTAACTAAAATTGGATGGAAGGATAAAATTGTAAAACTTGAAAACTAATAGTAGAGTACTAAATTTAGAAGTCAAGAAATGTTTCTTTACTGAAAGCGTGATGAAATTTTAAATCAATTTTACACTAGATATGTTTGGTCTATAAAAAGATCTTATAATGATAAACTTAGAAACTAACATGTTTTGATGTGATATATCATATTATAAAATAGATTTAATATATCATATCAAATTACACCATTTTATAAGTTTATTTTTATAAAATATTTGTATAAATCTAGCACTTTCCATTTTACGTTTCATTTTGCCTATGATGTGTCATGCAATTCAGGGGGAGATAGAAAGGGATTACCTATGGATGGTAACAATTTGAATAATGATAAAATTTGTAGGGCATCTAAAAGAATAATAACATTCAATATTAATTTAACCAGTTAATGTCATATTTTAATTTTATAAAATATGTTATTTTGTAAAAATTTTAAGTTCTACTCAATATAATCCCATTTGAAAAATAGTCTTAAAATGAAATTAAATAATATCTAGTATGATCACTCCATCTGAAAGGCAGTCAACAATTGAAATACTAATGATAATTAAAGAGCAAGAACAGGACAAACAAAGTAAAAGGAAAAGTACTGTTGATGTAGGGAAGCCTGAAGGCCTGTAGCCCAGGAGTCAGGCCTGAGCGACTGACTCAGTCCAGTCGAGGGGACGAATTCTGAGCATCCAACAGGTTACTGATGTGTCCTAATTTTATTGGGTACAAATTGTTGGAAGAGTTGACCAAAATGTATTTTTTGAAAAAACCAAAAAAATAAAATAAAATAAAAAAGAATCTGGAAAGGATAAAAATGTTTCATGACGATTTTGTTTTTGTTATGTTTTTTTCCTTTTGCTTAGATATCTCAGGAGTAACTTAGCTAGAACTAGTTTTTCAGGTGAGACCCATTGGAACACAAATATTATAAACAAAAAATGATGCATGTAATCTGATGACAAAAATTACTGGATGCTCATTCTCTCCAACAAAAACTCATCAGTTATTGAATGGGAAGCAATATGTGTCTAGAAAAAATAAATATACCCATTTCGCCACAAGATTTTAAGTACGGTCTCCTCTGGATGTATCTTTTTCCAATTTTCCTCCATATTCGAACGTTACAGCGGCTTTGGAACACAGAAGATCTTCAAATTGCCAGCATAACAATTAACGTATATGTAATATGCCGCTAATTAATTTCAGAATGAGGAGTGAGTGCAAACAGATGCAGAACCTCACACCGTAATCTTAAAAGGTGAAGGAAGGTTAGGGACGTAGGGACCTAGGATGTCTTAAAAAGTACAAATTCCAGCCTTTCAGATAGAAGGAGAGAGATTATATATATATATATATATATATAATATTATATGGGAAACTCACTCCACCTAAAAAAAAATTTGGAAAAAATATGACCAAACAAAACTGACTCCGCTGAACTACCTGACTGGTCTCTGTACTTCTCTGCTAAATTTTACGATGCCAAGGAATAGTAGTACTTAAATATCTCTCTTCAATCGAAAATCAATATCTTCTCCTCTTAAATGACGACTCTACCCCTTCTCATTCTTGCCTTAATTAATGAAGTCTACAGAGAACCAGAATTTCAACAGGTGACAGAATTACCATCCATTGTACAAACTCCATATTAGTAATATCCCCACACAATCTAAATGACACAGACATTCTTTTCCTTCTCAATGGAAACAGTCAATTTCGCAATGCCCTGTCGGTAAATTCCATAAAATATGGTAAGCTGGTCGACTTCACCTTACCAACTTACGGCGAGGGTTTTTCTAGAAAGACAACCATCCTAATTTTATTGATAATTCTTGTATTAATAAGTAAATTCTTGATGTTCATCTATAAAAATAAATAATAAATAAGCAAATAAAAGATAAATAGATAGACACAAAGATTTATATAGTTCGATATAAAATCTACGTCCATAAATTGTTTGGAGAGTAAAATCTACTATAATAAGCAATTTTATAGTTTCTCATAACTTCTTAGTATCTCTTAATATAATGAAAAAATTTAAAATTTAGAGGGTTGAAGACGATGCCTCTCTTGAAAGACAACCCTTTGGAGTCACTATACGTGGTAGAGGTCGTGCATACAGAAGTCGTAGGAAGTCCTTAGATTTGTAGATATATCCTCTTTTTATAGATGTCTATTTCCTTCTTTTGAGTAGTTGTGTCCTAGTTGCTTTATGTCGCTTTTACATTTTTGTATGTGAGTTGACCTCTTTCGGCTTATCTCTTTTGTGCCTTCTCTCTTTGATTTATCTATTCCCTTATTATTAGTAATAAGTTTTCAATGGACTGAACCTATCAAACTTTATCTCTAACACCTCACTTATGGCGGATGAATACCTTATTCAAAATAGAATTTGAGGGTTATATTCAAACAACAAAGTTTTGGGGAAATTATTAAAACAATAATAGGTTTATAAATAGAAATCTAAAAATGAAACAAACTACTAATGCTTGAAATTAGGGATACATGCACAATCCAAAGCAATAAGACCAACCATATGTTTAGGAAGTTGTAAAATAGAAGAGAAACGTACCGTATTACCATGCACAAAGAATGGGGCAAGACTACCAATTAAAGCATTGTCTTCCCTATAAACATGATGGTTTTAAAATGCAAAACATCATCCCAAATATCAAAATAGGAGTTGAAAATTAGAACTACATCGATTAACCACAAGTTGGGAGTCTGATTCTATTAAGGACCTACACGTCTAGTTGGTAACATAAAAGCAAACGAATCTTTAAAACCGAAAGCTTTTCAAAAGTGTTAGTGCTAGTGCCCCCAAGAAAAATAAGTGAAAATAGAGCTATTAGATGTTCTTAATATGCCTCCACAGCCAGCCAACCAGGCCAAGCCAGGGTTACTTTTAGAAGTACTATCAATGTTGCGCTTGAGAGTTTCCATAAGGAGAGGGATCCACTTCGTAAGGAAATGCCTTTTAGTACAAATGGAGGTACTAGAAATATAAAGAGACTCAAGAACCGAAGCTTTGAAATGGATCAATAAGGACTTAGACTTAAGCAAGGGTCTGAGATCATGAAGCCATTTGGTGATCTCGTAAATTGTAGTAGCAACACTAACATGACTATGTTCAAATCTAGCCTTATTCCTTGCTAGCCAAACCTCCTAAAGAATTAGAGAAGGCACCAAGAAGGCAAGCTAATGAAACTATTCAGAGCCACAAAAGGTGGACCACTAATGAATGGTGTTATTCTTTTAACTGCTAGAGATACTATGCATATGTCCAAAGGTAGAAGCAAAATGAAATCAAGCCCTCTTAAAAAGGAAACAATAATCAAAGACATGGTTAGCATTTTCCACAGCACCATCAAGGCAAGATTAATAGTTGGAGGCTACAAAGATTCCATATCGTTGGATCTTGTCATTGAGAGTGACACTATTATGCCACAATTTCTATATGAACATAGAGATCTTGGTGTAGATCCCATGATGCTAGATAAAAGAAGCAAAGGGTAAAATATAAGAGTGGTATCTGAAAGTATTCTAGGTAGATTTTGATGTAAAATTGCCATCTTGAGTATGCTTCCAAACTCTAGCATCAGAAGCAGGAGGCTTCAAGGTCACAAGCAATTAGCTAACTTCTTGCAATAAAGATCTACCATTATGACTCAAGAGATTATTAGCAATCCAACCAGAAGTAGAACAAATATATTTAAGAGATAAGGTAGGGGTGGAAACCAAGAAACCTTCATTTGGCTAAAGAACCATTACTAGCTCAATCGTCATGCTAGAAGTTTAAATCACCCTCATAGTTATTCCATTGACTTTCCAAATGAATAATAGGGATGAACTTGCAAATTATTTTTTAATTAGCCCCAATAAGGTTCAAGGGGATGTTGTTGGTCGTATACTTCTAATGCAAGAATTGGGATGGAACACAGAAATCTCCAAACCAATTTACAATGAAGTGATTTGATGACATCTTGCAGGTTCCTAATACCGAAACCTCCTTCTGAGAAAGGCTAGCAAATAAGATTCCAAGAAATCATTTCTTTCTTGGAGTGACTCTCTATTTTCCTAAAGATACTCCTCTCTGACTATCTCTCTTCGCTCATCCCTCCCTCTCACTTTCTCTCTCCATCTCTTGTTCGCCTCTCTCTCTCTCTAGTTGTTCTCTCTCTCTCTCTCTCTCTCTCTCTCTCTCTCTCTCTCTCTCTCTCTTATTGCTCTGGTTATTGCTCTGTTGCACCAATCCCTTATCCCCCTACTACACTGCTCACCAAGCAACCATACCTCGCTCATCCCTCTCTCTCTCTCTCTCTCTCTCTCTCTCTCTCACACAACTCTCTTTTAGTCTCTCTCTAGTGATCCCTTTCTATGCTCTTTCGTAGTGCTAGTGGCCACCATGTTTCCATTGCACCATTGAGTACCACTCACACACCATTAGGCCGAGCCACTCCACAGCGAACACAAACATCTCCATTGCATCATCTAGTAGAAAGCCCTATCTTTCCACCACAATGGTCCATTATAGACAGACGATATCTCCTTCGTGCCATTATGCTACCTCAACGCTATCGATCCAAGCTCGGTAAGATGATTGATTCTCACTCTTTCAAATATGTAATTGTCGGTCCATCTATGGCTAGTTTGGGTTGTCCCTTTTTCATATTGGAATTTGTACTTGAGTGATTTCATGATCAGTTGATGTTTAGAGGATCCCTTGTTTGTAATGTCATGGTAGGAGGAGGGCACAGACGTAAAATGTTGGTTGGTGTTCCAAAGTGTCGGGAGTATGTTTGTAAATGGTTATGTGTGTTGTGGTGAAATTTAAACAAATCCAAGGAGGTTGGACCTTTATAAACCAAAGGCACCATGATGGACTATTTTGTTTTTAGGTTGTTGATGGGCTTATATTGAACTATAGTCTGGGTTATAGAATCTTATTAGTTATGTTGGGTTTTGTACTAGCACGAGTTATTAATATGTTAATGATATTTTCTAGATTAGGATGTAATACTATTATTGTTAGGATTCAAGACTTAGATGGTACACTACAAAAATCAGGTAAGTGGTGCCCCTATGTTAAACTTTACCAAAAACTAAGGTTGATTCTATGAAAAATTTGCATATTTTGTTATGAAAACAACCTCCATCATTTTTTGCACTATTCTTTGTATCTGAACATGGAAATGTGACATTTTATTATGACTGGTGCAAACATGAGTAATTATATGTTGTTTCTCTACTACATAAAATATAACGTCTGATATTTTTATTTGATTATATGATATTATATAGTCAATATGCTATTATGTTATTGCATTTGTATATGAAAATCCTATGGTACTATAAGATCCTATTATGCTTTATTTATGGGCTTGCCATGGGTTATATAGTGTCCCCTGTCCTAACCTTGCCATGGGTATATAATGTGGACTCTGTTCTGACCTTGTCACAATTGCAAAGTGGTGGCCTTTGGTTTGACCTTGGCACATGTGTAAAATTGTAGCCTCTATTCTGAGTATAGTCACTTTGATGACAAAGGGATTTATGTTCTATTTGGCTAACAGTAGATATGCATAACCTTGCCACGAGGGTAAATATGACCTCTATTTGGAATGCAATCACTTAGGTGACAAAGTGATTTATGTTTTGCTTGTTAACTACAGATATGCACAACCTTGTCATAGGGTAAAAAAATGGCCTACGTTTCTGTTTCTGATTAATTTTCAGTTATGCTTGTTCTTAAGGTCTTTTGTCTTTATCATTATTGTAAGGAAATGCTTATGAAATACAGCTATTACATTTGAGACTGTTTTGTTCTATATTCTATAACTGAATCATGTTTACACTCTAGTATAGGTTCACTGCTTATTGAGTCAATGGACTCCCCCGTTTATCTACACCATTTTTTTCATATGAGTTTGATGCATGTGAGAGGATTATAAGTGCCAAGTGGCATAAGTGGATTGATGAGATTTTAGAGAATATGTAGTAGTGTCGAGTATACTTTTTCTAGAAGGATTTTTGAGATATTTGATTTTGGAGGATTATTGTATTTAAGTTTTATATTTTGTAGATTTTAGGTTAAAAGGGTTCACCCTCGGGTACGGGACATGACATCAAGGGCCTACTTCTCTCACTTGAGTGACAATGTATCCCTTGGCTTTGTCAACTCTAGGGCTGACACTCCCTATTCATTTATCATCATGCTAATATTACTATTTGTTTCATTGTCTACATGTATGATATCGTAATAAAAGGTTCAATTTCCAAAGTTGTTGCTTCAATTATCTTATCTTTGGCAAAGGATTTTCCTATGGAAGAGATGGGGCGGATGCACTACTTCTTGGGCATCAAAGCATACTTTATTCCTATTGGTCTATTTTTCATACAACAATGTTACATTACCTCTTGCACAATACTAATATGCATGAAGTCATGTTGGTGTCATATACCATGTCAACTTCATACCTACTTTCAGTTGTGATTGGTGGCCCTATGGAAGATGCTAAGCTCTATTGCAGTGTGGTTGGTGCATTACAATATGTAGATCTCTTACACGTCTTGATATATCCCGCACTGAAAATAAAGTGTATCAGTTTATGCATTGTTCAACCAAGCCACACTAAACAGTAGTTAAACGAACTATTTGTTACCTCAAGTCTTCACCTCATCACGATCTGCTACTAAAATTTAGCATCTCCACCTCTTGGGTAGCATATTTGGATATGGACAGGGCTGGATTACGAAATGATTTGCGATCCACAAGTGGCTACTACATCTCTACAATCTCAATTCTTGGAACTCCAAAAAGTAGTTCACCATAATAAGCTCAAACACTAGGGTCGAGTATACAGTTATTGCAAATGATACTATGAAACATCTATGGATTCAATCAGTTCTTCATGAACTTGGCATTTTTTAGACTCAATCACCCAATCTTTGGTGTGCAAATGTGGGTTCACCGACATGAAAACAAATATGGCTTTTCATGCTAAAACTAAGCATGTTAGGTTTCTGTTGAGCTCAGCTCAGTTAGCGGATGTACTAACCAAACCACCACTTATGGCAAAATTTGATTTTCTAATAAAAACATCTTCTTGTGGTTTCAGTGTCATTATGATTGCAGGGGCATATTGTAACAATCCGCTCCTTCTTTCTCTTATAGTTACAAGCATCGTTCTGCATGTCAAGTCTCAATGGTGTGTTTTAAAGGATCCCAAGCAGATTTTTAAAGTAAGCCCAATATTTTAAAACTTATAAATATTTTAAATATCTTGAAAATATTTATATGTGATATTTTCAGTATTATCGGACTAAGATTATTTTTAAATAACACAATTATAATATTTTTGAAGAGCTCCAAAAATATTATAATTGTGAAAACTTATTTAATTTAAATGATTTTAGTCATTTAAAAATATTACGAGATTTAAAGTATGTTGAAAACTCTAAATTAATTTAAATGGTTGTATTCTCTTCAAGTAATTAATAAGATTTAATCATTTTAATTATGATGAAAGAATATTATTTTATGAACTTTAATTTATAAAATAATATTCTATCTTAATTTCTCTCAGTGTTTAAAATTAAATAAATGCTTACACATTTTCAAATCAATATTTAAACTCATCGTTAGATCGTTTTGAAGATTCCAAGACAAAGGCCCTGGATTAAATACCCAAGCCCTTAGCTTTTTCCCCTTCATTTTTTCTCTTTCCCTCTCTCTCCTCTCCCTCTCTCCCAACCCGACGATTCACCTCCCCCATGGTCATGCTTCCCTTCTCCCCAACTCGGTGCCACCGCACGCCGTCCACCCTCACCTCCACCATCGCCAGCTTCCCCTCACGCCAACGAGTCCCTCCTCCCACCAATGAGTCCCACGACAGCCTCCCTCTCCTCCCATGGCAACTCAACTGAAATGGGTTTCAAGCCCATTTCTTCTCCTTGAGCCACCGTACGCGGCCTCCATACTTCTAACCACCACCAACAGCTTCACCACCTCACGGGCTCCACCTCCATGGCCTCCTGTCCCTGCAACTCCCTCCCTCTCCGTTGCACCACCACACACACACACGAAGCTAACGCACGAGTTTACCACCCTTGCACCGCCATACACGACTATCATGCATCCGCACCACCACCACCGTGATTCTCAGCCACCCACGACCTCCCATAGCAATTCTCATGCCCAGCCAAGGTCCCCATCTCTCTCTCACTCTCCTCCACTCTCTCGCAACCTCTCCTCCACCTCACGGCCAGATTTACCGCTGTGAACCACCGTACAGCCACCAGCTCGCCACCATAGTTCCACCACACCTCCTTCAAGCTCCTCCACGCCCAGCCAGGCTGCCTTAACTCTCCCTCTCCATTTCCCTTGGTTGAGACCCACGACCTAGATTCCTCCACAAACCATCGTGCCTCCACCGCGTGCCACCTCGTCACCACCATGAGGCCACCACTCTAGGACCACGGTCAAACCTTTCCCCGCTCATATCCACACCTGTAGCTACCTTCAACAGACCAAACAGCCACCGTACGTGGTTTAACCGCCATGTACGACTCTTCTGACGCCTTTGAGCATGACGGGCAGCGAGCAACACACAAGTTATCCCGTTTATGGTATAACCCTATATCCTTCATTATTTATATTAAATGTTAGTTGGTTGGTTGGTTTATAGACTGTGTTGTTAGTATTGTGGAGTTTGCAGTGAAATGTGGCAATGTAGTGAAGTGTTAGATGTAATTATGTAGTATTGTGGACTGTGCTGTGAAAAATGGATGTGAGTTGTGCCATAGTTGTGGTGTGGTGTAGTGTGAAGGGAGTACACGTGGCGTGTACTCCGTGTCGTGTATCGATGCATCATGTGACGTGCGTTGTGGTAATACGTGATGTAGCGAAGGGAGTACACATGGTACGTACTCCATGTTGTGCTGCAATACATCGAGTGGGGTGTGTTGTAGTGACGTGTGGCGTAGTGTGGATGGAAGAGAGTTCATGTGGAGTATACTCTCTGTGGTGTCGTGATACACAGGACGACGTGTCACGAAAGTTTGGATTGTGTAGTTAAGGATCGTAGAGCGTGTTGTGTAGCATTAGGAGCTGTGTAACGGTGTCCCGAAATAGCTGTGATTTGGCCTATAGTCCGAGGTGACAGGTGTCGCCTTGTAGTTAACTTATGGCTTAGGATATGTGTGAAGTGATGGGATAGTGGTGAATGGAGCCCTGTCGTGTCAAGTGTTGGAATGAACTTGTAAAAGGGGTCGGAAAGTAGGAAGATCCTACTGAATGGGTTTGCGTAGAAGTTTGTATTGGAGTATGGAGCTTGATTATACAAGTGGGTGTTATTGGACTATAAGTTGATCTTATGTGAAGAAGGGTAAGATACATGTGCATCTAGTGAGAGACGTGTATCGGACGGATTTACTATATATAATGGGTAATCTGTCCTAAGCATGGTTGCACAATGTTTAAGCCTCAGCGTTGGCTTAAAGTCATGTGGCATGTATGGATGGAAATGAGGATTGAGTATGAGCTAGGAAGCATGAAGGTAACATTGGGTATTTTGTCTAGGATCGGGATGCATGACTTATTTGGTTTGAGTTATGCATAAGAATGTGGTTAATAGGAGAGTAAGAAGAAGGTTTTAATGTCTTAACAACCCAAAGATGAAACACGGAGGTAGCGAAAGTAAATGGATGGAGAGTGTTCCAAGTGAGGCGTAGTTCTATTTCTAGTATAGTTACTTATACATTAGATAGAGAATGATGTTGAGGTTATGCGTATGCATGTAGGTTGCCATCTAACATGCACATGAATGGACTGCATGGCATGAGTATGGCATGGAGTCCAGGTAAGTATTACGTTCATATTCGTCTAGAGTTTTCTAAATAAACGAAAATGAAAATGAAACGCTTTTCCTTTACGATGCTTTACGAAACAACACAAAACACGTTTTAAGAAAAAACGCCTAGTATAAGTATGTAACGGCTCTCCTTCTTTTTACCCACCCCAAGTATGTAGGTGTGTGCATGTGAATGGATATTATACGTGGTAAGCACTAGATGTATTTTCATGAAATGAAATGCGAGACTTATGTCTTACGCTTTAAACAATGCAAAAAAAGTGTTTTAAATGCCCCTATGAAAGATGATGCTTTAAATGATGCCATGAACTGATTTTTTAAATGATGCCATGAAAGATGACTTTCAAGCACATGCTTTTAAATGACTTTTAAGAATGAAGGGACTAAAGGACTGAAAGAACTGTAAAGAACTGAATAGACTGAATGTTTAATGTATGAAAACACTTAATGGTCATAACTGAATGAATGGATGATGGTACCGAAGGGCTGGACTGGGCAAATTGCGATGCTGGGTAAGTAGTATTGATAGTGCACCTAGTGCTGCACCCTAACAGAATGGATTCCTAACCCATAGCCACAAGTGGAATCAGGTCCAAGAGACCGCTAATCCTCACACACGGGGCATAACAGTATACAACAGCCAATGAAAGTGATAAGAAAGGATGTATGCATGTTAAGAAAAGATATATGCATGATAAGACTCTTTAAGAAATGAAGGCAGTGAGGCATAAGGAATTGTTTATGAGAAGAAAACCATTTTTAAAGAAAAATCCCACCTCACAACATTTTAAAATGAAATGAATGTCTATGTATGATATGTATAGAATGATGAATGCATGACTGAAAACTTATGTTATTATATTTTAACTGTATAAAGTAATGCCTACGAGTCATCAACTCATTTTAGTTTTTATGTATGCCCTCCCAGAGACAAGATGAGCATGATGTGTCAGGACGAACATGGCCCAAGAGGAAGAGAACGAAAGCCTAGGCACAACATTTTGTAAGAGAGACTTTAATTATAAAATTTAATGTTTTCCGCTGTAACCCTTTAAATTAAGAAACATGTTTTATTTATAAACATTGAGTCTTTTGTATCCTGGCATGGAAAGAAAAGAAATTTAAAAAGGAACCGTAATTCCCTCTATTTTTATAAAATCATTTTCTAAAGGACTCACCACAAGGACGAGTGTTACACATATAGAGGATAAAAATCATCACCCAGGATAAGACCCAACAAGATATAAGTGATAAGCAGTTAATTACACCTCAAGATGTTATACATCAAGATGGTCTCAACAAGCATACTTAGCTTAGAACTTTGGTCATAATGAGTTATGTTTTATATAATCTTAATCTTTGCATGTAATTCACTTTATAAATAATAAGATGAGGTCCCCATAATCATTAAGGAGTGTTGCCCTTAATTTTGAAACCTATAGTCTTGACAGAGGATGCGAAGAAGCCCTCTCAACGTCCTCCCAACCTTATTGAAATTCTATGTTATTTCCACTCACTTTTGTTAAGGCTTTACTTCAACACAACATCCATTCATTTTTCCACCACCAATATTCTTGGTTCAACAACTTCTTCCATACAGGTCACTTTTTTCCAAAATGCTAGAGATTTGCTTTCTTTTTACCTTTACTCCTTTTCTTTTTCTCTCTTTTTCAAGGTTTAGATATGCCCCTTCCCACATGTCATGGGCAACCTCACATCACCTTTACGCCCTCCCCTGCTTCCTACATTAATGTTGTGTTTGGTAATTTTCATTTTTGTTTTCCTATATAATTATTTCTCTTAGACATTTGTGACATTTTTTATTTATTTATAGAAAACCATCTTCATTAAAAGACATCAGCTTTACAAATGCCTCTTAGTCAAAAGGACTTAAGCAATTACATCAAGGAAAGATCTCCACCACAAGCTAATATCATTAACATTCCAAACAAATATTGCAAGCCTATGAGCAGCTTCATTACATATTCTTCAAACATGTTTAACTTCACAGCTTTGAAAACAATCCATTAGCTCATTTGTATCTTTGATCACATTGCCAACCATGGACATGGAAGGCTCTAACTTTTGTAGTTCCTATACCAAAACCAGTGAATCACTCTCCACTATGAGATGATGGATGCCCAAGTGAACACTCAGTTGCAAGCCCCTAAGAATAGCAAGCATCTCGATCCCTACTACACTATTGACTTCATGTTCTCTCTTACTAGCTAACATGAGGACTTCCCCTTTGCAATCTCCGAGAATAACACCAATACCTGCACTGCGTTGGTTTTGAAACATGACTCCATCTAAATTTAATTTAAACACCCCTGGAGGGGGATGCTCCCAACGGAAATGGTGTCTCACCAACTTTAGAGGCTGCCCTTTAGTCTCCTAAAAAACCTTCTACAATGCCAGTGCATGTCCAATAGCTTGCTCTAGTTGCATACATTTATTCTAAAAAATCAAGGAATTTCTCCTATAACAGCAGCTCTAAGAGATCAAGAGAAATAACTCAAGGTTTTCTTTTTGTCCCTACCCACTTAGGTAGCCTGCAATGTCCCCATACTATTTAGAAGTATCTATTGACATGACCATAGATAAATATTTTTCAAAGCATGCTTTGATTGTCAGATGGAAATAAAGAGCATGAGCCACATCCTCTACCTTAGTTCTGCAAAATTGACATAGCTCTTTATTCAAAACCTATCTCTTCATCAGATTATGCTTGGTAGGTAAGCTCTCTTTACAAGCTTTCCAGACAAAGATCTTGATCTTAGTAGGCAGCTTCATAGCCCATAAGCCTTTCCACAGTTTCTACAATGACATGTTCCTTGATCTTTCACCTTCCATTTTGTACTTTGACTCTCTAACCAGTCTATATGCACTTTTCACACTGAACTGCCCATTAGTTTCATGTGCCCAAGTGAACTTATCTTCTGAGTTACCAGGGCTTAAAATTAATTTTAATACTTCATTGGCTGCTACTGTAGGTAAACGGTTCTCACTTTCTCAACATCCCACCATTTGATCTGAGGATCGATTAGGCTGTTAACAGTGGCATTAAAGTCATGGGTTCCCTCATCTATCATACTATTGGGAAGTTTTGGATGACCATGAATCCAAAATTCCCTCTATATATTGATAGAATTCCTTGTGCCAACTCTCCATCTACACCCTAGGGGCCATATACTTTTTGGCTTCTCATATACCCTTCAATGCAAAGTTGGGATTGCACCCCAGTTTTGACTCCAAAATATTAACTCTAGGGAAATATTTTGTTTTAAACACTTGGTGTAGCAAAGTGGTAGGTTCTTGCAAAATCCTTCATCTCTGCTTGGCTAAGAGAGCATCATTGAATGTTCTTAATCTTTAAACCCCATCCCCATTACCTGCTTATGTTCACACATCTTGGCCTACCTTATCCAGCAAATTTTTTGCTCTTCTTTTCTCTGGCCCCACCAAAACCTTGCCATCATTTGTTCCAGCTCATGACACAAGCTCCAAAGAAGTTTAATACAACTCATAGAATAGGTGGAAATCAAGAGCGCAACAACTTTGATAAGCACCTCTTTGCCCGCTGAGATAACATCTTCTCCTTCCAGCTCTGCAGCTTAGTCCGCACCTTATGCTTTACATCAGAAAATGCTCTTGTTTTAACTCTACCAACCAAAGAGGGCAAGCCTAATTATTTCTCATATTGCAAGAACTGATGCACACCCCAGAGAGATATCAACTCCTCCTACTTCCCAGAGTCCACATTCCTGCTAAAAATCATGCAGTCTTCTCTCTATTTACCTTTTGTCCTAAAGCCTCCTCATATCTGCCATGTAACTACTGGATGTGGTGATTTTCTGTAATATTGGCTTTGCAAAATAGAATATTTTCATCAGCAAACAGCAAGTGAGAGATTTGAGGAGCCCCTCTACATACTTTAATTCCAGACAGTTGTTTAGTGTCTTCAGCTTGTTGAAGTAGAGTAATACCAGGTTTTTCCACCACAAGGCTTCCCAAAGGAGGACTAGAAACTGGATTAAAGGTTTAAAAGATGATGAGGGCACTTGGCAGGTTTATGAGGGAAGAGATCAAGTGAGTTTGAATTATTTCCAGTCTCTATTCATTGCTGCACCTCAGACTAGTAGTACGGATTTCGTTCATGGTTTGACTATGAGAGTTACTAAGGAGATAAACTAGGAGTTGTTGAAGGATTTTATGAAAGAAGAGGTGAAAGTTGCTCTTGATCAGATGCACCCAACAAAGGCCCCTGGACCTGATGGCATGACTCCTATTTTCTTTCAACAATATTGGCATATTGTTGGAGATGTTGTTACTGCTGTTGTTCTACAGGCTCTGCAAAGTGGTACAATCTCCTCTAATCTCAATCATACTTTTATTAATTTGATCCCAAAGAAAAAGAAGCTGAGAAAATTACTAAGTTTAGGCCTATTAGCTTGTGTAATGTTGTGTATAAACTGATTTCAAAAGTGCTTGCTAATAGGCTAATGTTTATCCTTAATGATGTCATTTCTAGTTCCTAAAGTGCCTTTGTACCTGGCAGGCTCATTAGTGATAATGTTCTAGTTGCATATGAAAGAATATACTTTTTTAGGAATAGGAGACAAGGGAAGGTTGGATACATGCCTACCAAATTAGACATGAGCAAGGCTTAAGATCGTATTCAGTGAAGATATTTGGTAGCTATGATGGGAAATATGGGTTTTCAAACTAAATGGATTGACCTGGTGATGATGTGCATTAAAACTATTTCATTCTCAATTTTGATTAATGGTGAGTCAAACGGTCCTATTATCCCTTCATGAGGCATAAGGCAAGGAGATCCCTTTGTGACATGTTAAATACTTAAATTATGTATATTTATTTAGGGAAATTTGACACTTCTAATATTCTTTATGAGATAACCTTAAAATCTGATGTAATGTAAAGGTTTGCTTTACACCATCCAATTGCTTTTGAAAATAAACAAAGCATATATAATCCAGGCCAAAATTTAAAACCAAACATTAATCTTTCTGTCTTCCACTTTATCTCATAACCAACCTCTCTCTATCTCAAAGCTTAAAAGTTCTCTTAAAGTTGCTCTCAAATTTCCCTGTAGTCTTTGTGCATGACTGTCTTTTGATACCTTGGTCCATCGATGTAGATACTAGTATTATGCTAACTTCAACAACCACATCGTTTTAACTTTTTATTAACTACAAATTAGTAGCCGAAGCCAGAGGCCACCAAGACTGATCCCATTGAAATAAATCAGATTGATGAATAACTCAAATAGGAACTTGTTGTGCAGCTTCAAGTACAAGAAATAAGTGGCACAAGAAGTTGGATTTGGTGTACATTGTAGTGCAATAGAGAGGCTGCAACGACGAAAGGGGGTGTAAGTATTTTTGGGGGTGACACAATCCAAGCATATACGGTTTCGTTTTCACACCTTTGAATAAAAGACATCTTGTTTAAATTTGAGGTTATGATCTTGTGTGAATTGGTTTTGTTTTTGGGAAAATACTATAGATATAAAGAGATTATATAAAGTAATCTCACAAATTGATTTGTCTTTATTGAATCCGTTAGATCTATTTTACAATAAAAATAATTTTATAATTTGACAAGTCAAATCGAACTACATCAATTTATAAAATTACTTTTGTATATTAATATATTTATACCTCTAACACTTCTCTTTCTCTAGAGAAATAGGAGACTTGACTTGTCAATGTCCCATTGGATGATATAAACTTTTAATTTACACCAAATAATCCGATCCATAGGTTAAGTCATAATTTCAATATTTATTTTATAAAATAACTCATAATTTAATTGCTATTTGTGACGGATATTTTCAGCTAGCCTTTGCACTCTTATTAGTAAATTACTATATTAATATATGCATCCATGGAGGGGGAAAAAAGATTAATGAGATATTGCGCATCAAAATGTCCTTACTTCGACTTTCTCAACATTGTTGTAATGGCAGCCTTAAGGGATTTTATGTGTCTATACCGCCTATTTTGTCCATTAAAAGACGTGTAAGAAAGAAAGATAAAAATTCTGACATATTTGGAAAAACTTGATTGGGTATTACTGCCCACTGGGAGTAGCTAGCCCTAAGAGTGGGAGCGGAAAGAGTACTTATTCTGTCTGGTTTCATTTGGACTAACTAGTTTCAATGTAACAGCATCTAGTTTCTTCCTTAATTTTCCCTGGGAGAAAAACCCTCCCACGCTCGATATATATCGTCTTAGCAAAGGAGAAGAGGGGGCAGTTTCGGAAACCCGAGAAAATACTGGTGCCTTTATAGGAAGCAACAGCCAACAGCGTGCCACCTTCACGAAACATTTATCAAGCCACAAAAGAAGACGTGAGTGAGGGAGTGGAGCTGCAAATTAAGAAGTTGTAGACAGAAGGTTTTTGATCCATCGATGGATCCCGACCCCTTTACTGCGAGTTTGTTCAAGTGGGACCCGCGTGGGGTAGTCCCTCCTCCGAACCGGCTGCTGGAAGCCGTGGCAGCACCAACCGCAGCTGCGACGGCGGCATACTCATTGCGGCCGAGAGAGCTTGGAGGGCTGGAGGACTTGTTCCAAGCTTACGGGATTAGATACTATACGGCGGCAAGGATTGCAGAGCTTGGGTTTACAGTGAGTACGCTGTTAGACATGAAGGACGAGGAGCTGGACGACATGATGAACAGCCTCTCTCAAATATTCAGGTGTGATCTCCTCGTGGGAGAGAGGTACGGTATTAAAGCTGCAGTTAGAGCCGAGCGCAGACGCCTCGACGAGGAGGAGTCGCGCCGGCGCCACCTCTCCTCCGACACCACCACCAATGCTCTTGATGCGCTCTCCCAAGAAGGTTATTTGCGTTTAAGCTGTATCACCTTAATTTGCATGCTTTTATAATATAGTTCATGCGATAATGCCAATGTAAAATTATGCATCTCATTTTTTACTCCTTTTTTGTGTTATAATTTCACTGGTTTTGGTTTTCCGTGAGCAGAAGGGTTTTTTCTCCTTTTTTTGCAAAAGGGGAAAAACGAAGGCTTAAAACATGAGGGATTTTCGTTAGGTATGAAACACCAAGAGAAAACCACCATATGAGTTTTTGGATTAAAAACTAACATTTACGTAAAGGAACAGTTTCAGTGACAACCAGAAGGACTATAACAATACTATCTGTGAAATCACCATATATTAACATGACTATTATGATTGACATTGAAGTACTAGTTCTCACGTTAACTGAGGAAGGATAGTACTTAAGCTGGAATAAAGTATCAGCAACTTTTTTTTTGAGTACTTTCAATACTGTTATATTGGAATTACTTAATTGGTTCTTAATTTGCACATGTATTTGAGGGGACCGTCAACGTTTATCGCTTATCATGCATGTGATGATCAACAGGGTTGTCCGAAGAGCCGGTGCAGCAGGAAAAGGAGGTGGTGGGAAGCGGCGGAGGTGGCACGTGGGAGGTGGTTGGCGAGAGAAGGAAACAGAGGCGGAGGAAGAGCCTGAGGAAAGTGGTGGACGTTGATTATGATGATAACGAGGGCGCGGAGGACGATGACAATGGCAATGGTAATGCCAATGGCGGTGGAAGTGAGAGGCAGCGGGAGCACCCTTTCATTGTGACAGAGCCCGGTGAGGTTGCACGTGGAAAGAAGAACGGTCTCGATTACCTCTTCCATCTCTACGAGCAGTGCCGTGATTTCTTGATCCAGGTCCAGAACATAGCGAAGGAGCGCGGTGAAAAATGCCCCACCAAGGTACCTACGTACACCCTTTAAGGCTTTAATTTCACGTTTGTATATAGTAAATGTGCCCGCACTCCCGCTTGTCCATGGGAGCCGACTATTTTTTTTTTTTTTTTTTTTTTGTGAATCCATGTTAGCCGACTACGAAGCTAGGTACGGTCTAGCTTCGTCTCTAGCTAGAAAGCTCTTCTCCTTCTGTTCAGGTTTTGACCTTCCATATCAAGTTGCATTGGTACCGTTCATCCAGCATGCAACTGGTGCATCGTCGGTTGTTGGACAGTCCAGAAATGAGATACCACACTTGCGGTTCCTTTCAGTCCAGTAATTATACGGCACTTATATTTTTGCATTCTTAAGATTAAGATTGGGTTAAGATGATTAACACTGTTCAAAGAAAACAAATGTGACAAGTCAGGTGCGCAGGCTGGTGTTCCTGTCATATGTGGTAATGTGGGCTAAAGAGTAAAGACGTAGAGGGGGGATACTTTTATTGATTTTATGTCCTCTTTTTGCCAGTCTGAACTTTTAGGTGGCGTATCCTTCTTCTGACAGCTGGTTCTTAGTTACCAAGAAATAGTAAGCCCCCCAATTACATCCCGGATTCTAACGTGTATCCTGACCTGTACGTACTCTTCTCGCTTCTCTTTTTCACTTACGGGCCTACGGCACCCACAAAAGCTGGCTTCTGCTATCTCTTGCCTTCTGATTCTCAGAACAAGGAAAACAATATTTAGTTGACAAGTGGGTGACCCACTGACCCTTGCCTTCAGGAAAAAAGAAAAAAAAAAAAAAAAGAAAAAAAGAGGAGGAATAGAGAGAGAACCTTGCCCTCTGGTATACGCCATGACATTAGATCATGGTCCAGATCCGAGTTACTCCTCATAAGCTAATTAATTGAGATGCTCATCCCCATGCCTCTCATAGTAGTTCGAAGTTTTAAGGTATGTCCTAATGACTCAACAATTTTAATTCATGAGATTGTTAGAAGCCCGCCCGATACGGTTACAAGTACTAACTTGTGAGAACACACACGTACGGGTTATATATGACTTGTTGATCATAAAGCGCCCATATTTATATATATATATATATATATATATATATATATATATCATCAAATCATATCTTTGTGATCGCATGATATGATTATTGACGTGTGATGTAATAATGGCGCACGTATGCGAACTACACTGCAGGTGACGAACCAAGTGTTTAGGTATGCGAAGAAGGCTGGAGCTAGCTACATTAACAAGCCCAAAATGCGACACTACGTGCATTGTTATGCGTTGCACTGCATCGACGAGGGAGTGTCCAACACACTGAGAAGAGCATTTAAGGAGAGAGGAGAAAATGTTGGGGCGTGGAGGCAGGCATGCTACAAGCCTCTGGTCGCCATAGCGGCACGCCAAGGATGGGACATTGATGCCATTTTCAACGCACACCCGCGACTATCCATTTGGTATGTACCCACCAAACTTCGTCAACTTTGTCACGCTGAGAGAAACAATGCCACAGCTTCCAGCTCTGTTTCTGGAGGGGGTGATCACATGCCCTTCTAAATTACAAATAAATTTGCGTGCACGGCTCTGATCAGGTCATGACTAATTAATTGCATGCCCCCATATATATATACATATATATGTATATGTATATCTATATGTTCTGTACGTTATAGTTTATATTTTTCGTACGTACGTACTTGGTCGTGTAATACTGAGTACTCTACTGAATATGGTGATGGTCAGCTTGTTGGAACTTCGAACTGCTTAAATATTCGTTATAAGTTGGCTACAAGTAATTCTACCAATTAGAGACAATATGTATAATTATTATTACAAATTTCTAGTATTAAATGTTGTTATCTTTGTTTATATAACTCACTCTGTATGGAGCCTACGGCATGTGTACCCATAGAAAACAATCCCTACATGATCGTATTAGTTATTACCTACGAGTTTTACTTCGGGAGCCAATTGATTTCGAGCGGCCAGTACGTAAATTATATTCTTATTGAACAAGCGACTTGACATCGTTGAAATCTTACCCCATGTCCCCAACAGAGAAAAACTTAAAGAAGGAAAAAAAAATAATAATAAAGTAAGAGCATCCACATCAACCACCATTTTTATTTTAATAAATTAATTCCCAAAAAATCATACATTAAATCCTTCCCAACTTCATTTTTGTTATGAAACTAATGAAAAAAGAGAGAGCGAAAGACAGAGAGAAAGATCTTAAACGTGAGAGAGAGGCGCTTGTTATTCAATATTGAAAACCTTGAAAGATACTCATATATATAGGAGTACAAAGGAAGTCTTAATCATCATAATTGACAGCTATTATCATGGCTAAAGGTGGTCATACAAGTCGGTTGATAACATTCTCACTTTGGATAACCACATATAAAGAATATGCCTCATTAAAACATTGCCAAGGAAAAACCCTGTGGGAAAAAAACCAATGGCGAAAGAAAAATAGTACAGTATTTATGTGTACCGCCAAGCGCTTTAGGATTGCCTCATTAAAACCTTGCAAAGGAAAACCCAATGGGAAAAAACCTTAGCGAAGGAAAAAGAGTACAATTAGCACTAGTCTTCAAAACATTTACTCCCCCTAAAAAGTGCATTATGATAGATTTTGAAGTTTTCGCATTCCAATGTTCTGCACAATCTTCTTAAATGTTGCAGTTGGTAATGCCTTAGTGAATAAATCTGCCAAATTATCACTTGATCGTATCTACTTGACATCAATTTCACATTTCTTCTCATGAATTGCAATGATCTCTCTGTATAAATCTAAAAGATAACCTGTATCCGCATATCCAACTAATTGTGGACTTGATCCATGTTGATAAAATAATTCCATATCAATCGTACCTCAGAGGTAACGAATGACATGTGTAATACCATTCCAATGTCTTTGAGTTTGTGCGGAACTATATCTTGCAAGTAAATTAATTGAAAATGCAATATCAGACTGAGTGCAATTTGCAAGATATATCAGGGCTCCAATTGCACTGAGATAAGGTACTTCAGGACCAAGAATTTCTTCATCGTCTTCACAAGGATGAAATGGGTCTTTCTACACATCAAATAATCGAACAACCATTAAAATACTCAGGGGATGAGTTTTGTCCATATAAAAGTTCATCAAGACTTTATAGTGAAAGGTATTTGGTTGATGCGTATAACAACCCGCTAGAAATTCAACAGTGGAATTTCTACAGACTTTAGAAATCTCATGAATACCCCATAAGTTTTCACGAATCGATCAATCGCACAGGTTTTAATCTGTCAACATAGTCAGTGTTATCACTCACTATAGTGCCAGAAATGCGATTTTAATTGTTTGAGGTAGTTAGAAGTGTCAGATTACATTATAGTTTACGCCGCTAGACTCAATAGAATATTTAGGATTTTATGGTCCAATAACTCATTTTCATAATTTCGGACGAAACGGCTGTTCGAAACAGTGAATTTATTTATAGGGGCACTTCGGGGTTGAGTTTTGCTAAACACTTTTTACTGTAGGTTAATATGAATATTTAGGATTTTTCAGTACTAAGTTTATTGTGCATTTTTCGGACTAAATAGTAACCTCGATAAGCATACTAAGTGTAGTGTTTTCAAAATCACAGTTTGGAATGTCCAAATTATGCTAGAGAAGTTTTAATTTTGAACACTTGGCAAGATCTTAGCCACACATAATAAATAGTATTAGATACTTGGCATAAAGAGGAACCATTAGATGGATTTGTGAAGGAAATCAAGGTGTAAGATCATGTCACCTAAGCAACATATTTTTCATCTGATCAACCAAATTGAGTCAGATCAAAGAGGGTTTCAACCCTAGTAAAACCCTAAATGGTTGGAATTTAATTGAAACCCCAAAAATCTTGGTTGAAACCGAAACCCTAAATGGTTTCCCCAAAACCTAAGTTAGCCTTCAAACCCTTTTCGATCCAATTTCTAGCATTGTATTTAATCGCTTGATTAAATCACTTCCACATGCTATTAATTTCTCAAATTCTTGTTATGATATCATTATCCAACCTTTTAAACCTTGGAAATTTTTTTGGGCCAAGAAAAATTCGATTTGGGCTTGATAGCATCTCAAACCCTAACCAAACCTCCTTTAAACCCCAATTTGAACTCCACTTGGTTGGGACCCACCAAGGCCCACGAATTTGGCCACCTTGGCAAGGATTCTTGGAGAAGTTTCCTCCCCCACATGGCAGACCATTCACTGCCCTTGGCTGCACCCAATAGTGCCTTGAAGAGATGGAGAAACTCACCCCATCAACCTCCATACTTCACAGCTTCTGCAAGCTGTCCTTTCCCCTCTCTATTCTCCACTTTATGTCACATATCTACCTCCAATCAATGGTCATTCAGGTCCATATCTTCCCCCCACAGAAGTCTTGAGTTGTTCAAGACACACTTACTTCCCTTTCATAACTTCTTCACCCCGTTCTTAGAGAGAAACCCAAAAGAGCTTTCGGGCAGATTTCTGGGTCTTTTTGCGTTGAGCTTTTCTACCCTTTTTAAGTATTTTCACATGATGACTACTTCATAAAAGTTGTTCCTCTTTGAGTATAGTTTCCTTATATATATTACTCGTATCATTCCATGCTCATTTGGTTGGTCAAAATTACTTTTAACCATGGAAAGGTCATTCTGGGCGTGAATCTGGAGAGTATGTTATGTTTTGGAGTTTTTGACCAAACTAATGGACATATCTTGGTCCGAACATTTTATGAAGTGTTCTTAGCATGTGTTTAAGAGTGTTCATTGAGGTTTTGTTGCATGACTAAAGCTTTTGATGATATATTTTCATAGATCTAGAAACTTGAAAACTGGAAGTGGCAAAACAGTTTTTATTCGGAGAAAGTTTGAATATTTCGAGGTTTGATCTTACTCTAAAGGCTTTGATATTTTTATATGATGATCCTAAGTCTATTATTTTCAAAGATATGATTTTTCTATGCAAGAGGATTCTGGTTAGGCCTAAGATTTGATGTGTTTGAGTTAGATCTATGTTTTATTGATTTTTAACCATGTGATTTTAATTTTGATGGTTGGATATTCTTTAAGACACATTCTTAAACCATGTGATGCTTTATTTCGAAGATCTCACCTTCTTAAGGCATTGATCAAGAGATTTATCAAAACTAGTTGAGGAAAAAGTTTCTGTTTTTGGACTAAGTGTAAAACCAAAAACTCCAAGTGTTATTTTGTGATTTTGGTGACTTTAGTTTGATGATTTAAAGCATGGTTGATGTTAGGATGATGTTATGAATATGTTAGAAGTAAGATTTCATTTTTGGAATTCTTGGAGATGTTTTGATTTAGGGTCAAAGCTTGTGATTAAGTGTTTGGATATTTTTACAAAAAGTTTGGTGTTGATTATTAACTTTTTCTAAATGGATGTTTTAAGTATCATTTTAAACATAGGATAGGAAGATCCTTGTTGCAAAATTTTGGTTTAAGCAAGAGTTTTGAAGTTGGAAGGAATTGCAACAAAAATCAAGAGAAATGGCCTATGGATGTTTCGGCCATAATGTGTTTTCCATAGTTGTGTTTTGTTTTAAATTTTTCTGAATTGATATTTGAGTTTAGGAAAAAATTTACATGAGGAATGTAAATTTTGGAAATTTTTAGAGTTAAGATGTGAAATCCTTGAGTTAGGGGTAAAATGGTCATTTTTCCACATGTAGAGGATAAAATGATAATTTTACCCTAAGTTAGCTTGTTTTCATGTTTCTAATTGTTAGTAATTAAATTTTTAACTTTTAGAATACCTTCTTACAGTTTCTCGTGTTTCTCGTTTTATTCTAGTAGAACGCAACGATCGAGATAAGTTAGCTTCTAACTTACTATCAGTTTATTGTGTATGTATGATGGGTAAGGGAACTACAATTTATGTATGTATGTTATCATATATGCCATGTCATGTCACGCCATTACATGTTTATCTGTTATGCATGATTGACTCTGTCACGAATATTTATCTATTACACAATCTATTCTATCATATATTGCTATATGTTATAATTATGTCATGTTAAGAATGTCATATGTTACATGTATGTCATATTATGTAATATTCACCATTGCAAGTATGTCATGTTAAGTAAAGAAGTCAGATCAAGTTTATGTTAAGTCAAGTTTCAGATTACGTTCAAGTTAAGTTATTCATATCAATCACGACCCTAAGTGCTAGGATGAGGTAATATCCTAGTGGAACTCCTTTGTTCACGCCGGAGTGTCTAAATAGGTGTGAAATTCCCTGGGTTGACGAAATACACTCAACAGGTTGCGAATGGGGCCTAATTAGCTAGTCACCGGAGCGCGCCAGGCACTAACGCCGATCGGCAGGGACACACGGCTCTAGGGGACCCGTGTAGCACCCATATGGTCACGTTATTAATTAAGTCTATTAAATATGATTCCAAGTTCATGTCAAGAAGTTAAGAATAAGCAATCATGGTGACCCCATGAGATAAGAATAAGTTTAAGATCAAGTCCACGTTAGGTCAAATTTCAGATCAAGTTCATGTTATGTTATATTATGCTCACGTACAAGTTATGTTCATGTTCACGTTACATTTCAAGTTCATGTTCATATCATGTTATGTTTATGTTTATGATATGTTCAAGCTCACGTTCATGTTATGTTATGTTCACGTTCACATTATGTCTCAAGTTCACACTTATGCCATGTTATGCTCAGGTTTATGTTAAGTTCAAGTTCATATTTATGTTATGCATGTTCACGTTCATGCTATGTTTCAAGTTCATATTATGTTTCAAGTTTCACATTCATGTTATGTTGCTAGTCCACGTTATGTTTTAAGCTCAAGTTCATGTCATGTTAAATCAAGTTCAGTTCACGTTTAAGTTCAGGTTATGTCATGCTATATGTCAAGTTATGCTATGCTTATTTACGACTTTATTTATGCATTTATGCTTTTACTGCCATACATGCATCTTTAACCTGTGTGGGAGTTTCCTATTAACTTACTGAGATTTGTAATCAAATTTCACCGTGGTAGTCCCAACTACCATTCCCCCCGAATGGTAGGCGATGTGTCAGGATCAGAGCAGGGAGCAAACATTAGTAGACTGAAGGAGGTTGACTAGACGCCACAGACACGACACGGAGCTTACAGCTTCCATAGTTAGTTTTTGGACAGTATTCTGGCCTCGTTAGTCGAGTTACATGAGTTACTCGACGAACTTCCTCAATAGTGTATTTTGGTAATGTAAATATGGAGTCTGGTCTTCCATATTTTTGAGGTTACAATCTCCTAAGACTCGTACTAAAGTCGTGGATGTTTAATTTATTAAGTATGTTTGGTTATGATTTAATTATTTGGGATATTATAAGTTTGGTGCATAGTATTGCTAAAAAAAAAAAAAGATTATCCGTTGCGAATATTGCATAATGCTAGATGCATGTTAGGAATATTGTATCTTATATGTCATGAATGGGGGCAGGTAACCATGTGTTCCATGTCCTAACGCTTCAGATGTCCGTTCAATCCCAAGCGGAATTTGAGGGCGTCACAATGCGTCTTAATATTGTGTATCAACTCTTTAAATGATGCAGTTGGTAATGTTTTGGTAAACAAATTCGCCATATTGATTCAAAATCGTTTTAACATTAAATTTACTACTCTTTTGGAGTTGTGCTCTTCTGGAGTTCTTGTAAATAACATAGTTAGTGGAGAAGTCATCAAAATTAAGCCGCCAACCTCTATATTCAACAAAAACAGTGGCCACCTTTTTAGGCTAAACAAGCACTTCAGGATTTTACAGCTCTTCTGTAACTGTCAGGCGCTGCGGGACTATGATACTGCATCTCTTGTCTCTTGTAGAGAGATGCTTCACGAGAGATGCTGTGAAGCAATAAAGATGTTTTGTCCTTCCTTTTACTCACCTGAGGATGTTACTCTTATGATAGGAGCACAGATTCATTTTTCTGGAAGGATTTATTCTGATGTCGTTTCAGAATCAAGATTTCTTAGTGCTCAATAATTTTCCTCTGGTATGACCATGTCTCGGAAGTTATTAGCTAAACTGAATGAGGTCAACCAACTCAATAATCAAATATCTTAATTGCGTTAGAAGCTCTCTATGAAGAGTCATAAGAACAAGAAACTGAAAGAGGAGAATAAAACGATTAAACAGTATGTCCGTGATCTTCAGGATCAACAGCAATGAATATTTGAAGAAGTCCAAATACTTAGAGAATAAGGACAAGCTGCATTTAATCTCGCCATGGATATCTGAAAAAGTTCAACTTCAAAGAGAGTAGGGGCAAACTGCTTTTAATTTCACGGCCTAGTAAATAACTATAGGATATTTGTGTTTAGCGTATCCTCTATCAATATATATAATTTTGTCTTACTTTCATAAATTTCTCTATAAAAGAAATATTCAGTACATCTTCATTTGCATCCCATCTTCTTTACTTTTCTGTAATTAGTCTGTATTCTTACTCTGCAATGGCCCAGCAATCTTCTCGTGACTAATATATGAGATATTCTATACCTCGTTCACCAGTTGTTTCTGCTTCTATCGTAGGTGCTATAATGCAATACAATAATGATCTGACTGATAAGTTAGATAATGATGCTATCTACGAGCTTGTGAGTCTCGGTACCCGATACTCATCAACCATTTTCGCATTTTCTCAGCGACTACAATCAAAACTTGTGAGGTTGACAAACTCAACGAGAAAATTTCTATCCTTCAGCGACTTCTTCTGGAGTCCAACATGAAGATATGAGCAATAAAGCAAGAGAATAGGAATTTAAAATTCTTGCTTAACTCTTCTTTTCGATTGCCTACTCCTTTAGATAGGGATGCCATACAAATTTTTGAAGAGCAATATCGTTTAAAGAATGAGGCGAAGAGCCTGAAATTTCTGTAATTTTTTTTCGAGATAATAAAATAATATTTCACAAATATTCATATCGTGTTTCTATCTTCTGGTAGATATTCTATGTGTTCCATTTTATTTCTCCTTTAATAATTCACATTTCTTACAAAACCGTAATATGAATCTGAAATACTAATTGTATTTAAGATAAGGTATTTCAGAACTAATAATTTCATTCATCTCACCCTCGACGCTGAAAGGGTTTTTGATTTATATTTCAAATATGTGCAGTTTTCATGAGCTCTTCTGGAGCCTCAGTGACTTTTAAATCATCTATAAATCCTAAGTCTCTTATTTTCATTTTAGGATATTATTTTGAAGATATTTAGTATTAGTTTCAAAGATATGATTTTTCTATGCAAGAGGATTCCGGTTAGGCCTAAGATTTGATGTGTTTGGGTTAAATCTATGTTTTATTGATTTTTAGCCATGTGATTTCAAGTTTGATGGTTGGATCCTATTTAAGACACATTCTTAAACCATGTGATGCTTTATTTTGAAGATCTCACATTGTTAAGCCATTGAACAAGAGATTTATCAAAACTAGTTGAGGAAAAAGTTTCTGTTTTTGGACTAAGTGTAAAACCAAATACTCCAAGTGTTATTTTATGATTTTGGTGACTTTAGTTGGATAATTTAAATCATGATTGATCTTAGGATGATGTTGTGAATATGTCAGAAGTAAGATTTGATTTTTTTGGAATTCTTGGAGATGTTTTGATCTAGGGTCAAAGCTTGTGATTCAAGGATTTGGATCTTTTTACAAAAAGTTTGGTGTTGATTATTAGCTTTTTCTAAATGGATATTTTAAGTATGGTTTTAAACATATGATTGGAAGATGTTTGTTGCAAAATTTTGGTTTAAGCATGAGTTTTGAAGTTGGAATGAATTGCAACAAAAAATAAGAGAAATGACCTATGGATGTTTTGCCCATAGTGTGTTTTCCTTAATTGTGATTTGTTTTAAATTTTTTCTAAGTTGATATTTGAGTTTAGGACAAAATTTGCATGAGGAATGTAAATTTTAAAAATTTTTAGAGTTAAGATGTGAAATCCTTAAATTAGGGGTAAAATGGTAATTTTACTCTAAGTTAGCTTATTTTCATATTTCTAATTGTTAGTAATTAAATTTCTAACTTTTAGAATGACCTCTTGCAGTTCCTCGTGTTTCGTGCCTTATTCTTGTAGAACGCGACGATCGAGGTAAGTTAACTTCTAACTTACTATCAGTTTATTGTGTATGTATGATGGGTAAGGGAACTACAATTTATGTATGTATGTTATCATATATGCCATCCTATGCCATGTCATTACATGTTTATCTGTTACGCATGATTTATTCTTTCATGAATATTTATCTGTTACACAATCTATTCTGTCATATATTGCTATATGTTACAAGTATGCCATGTTAAGTATGCCATATGTTACATGTATGTCATATCATGTAATATTCACCATTGCAACTATGTCATGTTAAGTAAAGAAGTTAGATCAAGTTTATGTTAAGTCAAGTTTTATATCACGTTCAAGTTAAGTTTTTCATGTCAATCACGACCCTAAGTGCTAGGATGGGGTAATATCCTAGTGGAACTCCTTTGTTCACGCTGGAGTGTCTAAATAGCTGTGAAATTCCCTGGGTTGACGAAGTACAGTCAACAGGTTGCGAATGGGGCCTAATTAGCTGGTCACCGGAGCGCGCCAGGCACTAACGCCGGTGATGCCATATTTTATTTTACGTGTATTCATGGGGCCACAACAACTATGGAGCATGAAGTATGGGGCCACAACAACTGTGAAGCATGAAGTATGGGGCCACAACAACTGTGGAGCATACACTACGTGAGACACATCAATTGTGACACGTAGAATACGTGGGGCCACAACAACTGTGGAGTACGTATTAACGCATTCACAGCTGGTGTAGATACCTGTGTTGTGATGCGGTAATCGGCAGGGACACACGGCTCTAGGGGACCCGTGTAGCACCCATATGGTCACGTTATTAATCAAGTCAATTGAATAAGATTCCAAATTCATGTCAAGAAGTTAAGAATAAGCAATCATGGTGCCCCCATGAGATAAGAATAAGTTTCAGATCAAGTCCACGTTAAGACAAGTTTCAAATCAAGTTCATATTATGTTATGTTATGCTCACGTACAAGTTATGTTCATGTTCACGTTAAGTTTCAAGTTCATGTTCATATCATGTTATGTTCATGTTTATGATATGTTCAAGCTCACGTTCATGTTATGTTATGTTCATGTTCATGTTATGTTTCAAGTTCACGTTTCTTTCATGTTATGTTCACGTTCATGTTATTTTCAAGTTCACGTTCACGTTATATTATGTTCACGTTCACATTATGTCTCATGTTCACGTTTATGTCATGTCATGTTCAGGTTTATGTTAAGTTCAAGTTCATATTTATGTTATGCATGTTCACGTTCATGCTATATTTCAAGTCCATGTTATGTTTCAAGTTTCACGTTCATGTTATGTTGCTAGTCCCTGTTATGTTTTAAGCTCAAGTTCATGTCATGTTAAGTCAAGTTCTGTTCACATTTAAGTTTAAGTTATGTCATACTATATGTCAAGTTATGATATGCTTACTTACGACTTTAATTATGCATTCATGCTTTTACTGCAATGCATGCATCTTTAACCTGTGTGAGAGTTTCTTGTTAACTTACTGAGATTTGTAATCAAATCTCACTGTGGTAGTCCCAACTACCATTCCCCCCGAATGGTAGGCAATATGTCCGGATCAGAGCAGGGAGCGGACTTTGGTAGACTGAAGGAGGTTGACTAGACGCTGCATACACGACGCGGAGCTTACAACTTCCATAGTTAGTATTTGGATAGTATTCTGGCCTCATTAGTCGAGTTACACGAGTTACTCGACGAACTTCCTCAATAGTGTATTTTGGTAATGTAAATATGGAGTCTGGTCTCCCATGTTTTTGAGATTATAGTCTTCTAAGACTCGTACTGAAATCGTGGATGTTTATTTTGTTAAGTATGCTTGGATTACGATTAAACTATTTGAAATATTATAAGTTTGGTGCATAGTATTGCTCAAGAAAAAAAAATTATCCTCTGCGAATATTGCATAATGCTAGATGCATGTTAGGAACATTGCATCTTATATGTCATGAATGGGGGCAGGTAACCATGTGTTGCATGTCCCGATATTTCAGATGTCCATTCAATCCTAAGCAGAATTTGAGGGTGTCACAATAGGTGAGTGGAAATCTACAGACTAGATGTAAGAAGCAGGGAGCTCTACGGAAATTATCGAGAATCATTAATGAAAATATTTGCCTATTCTCTATTCTCTCTTTTCTCTTGGAGGCTAGGTTAACCTCAAATCTGACAATTTTCTTTACATTTTCTCTCATATTTTCTAGTTATCCAAACACTACTTATCAAGTGTGTTACAAGCTATTGATAAAAAAAATATCAATATTTTTCATATTTTAACCTACAATAAAATAAATATTACAAACTCAACAATAAAAAATGTGAGCATTGGTCCAAAATTCCAATCTTAACAATAAAAACATAAGCATACTATGAAATACCAATATTACAATTCAACGATAATAAGATTGTAATTTTGAAATAAAATTTAAATGAGTTATTTCTAGGTCAAGCAGATTGATCTGTTTATTAAGTGTGTCTTAATGGGTCAATCCGTTTTGACCAAACCCATTTATATCAAACCCAACTTCACTAATTTTGTGTTGTGTTTGCGTTGAGTTTTTGAATCGTATTACATATTGCCACGCCTACCTAACCTAGATGTTGTGGGGTAAAAGTATCATGCCCAAAATAGCATTCTAGGCCCAAGTCCATCAGGTGAGCCTCACCAAAGGTAGAAGGGAAAATAAAGGCAAGGGGAACAAGACAATGCAAAGCGTCAAGGTTGAGGAAATAGAGTCAGACATGCAAAGGGAGATAGTGATATGACATAAGTTAACATTCCTCACAAATCAAGGCCTTAATAAAGGGAGTTTTCCTATCCAAGCAAATAGATAGATGAACAAGGATCTGAGATCTAATCGGAGGGAAGAGAGAGAGAGAGAGACACAGGGCGACTCTGGCTGGATCATTATAAAGAGGGTTTCTTCAACATCACCACGAGAGACTCTAGAGATACTATCTACTCTAGGTTGAAGGGGTCACAAACTGCCATTGTATAATAAGATGCGAGAGATAGTAAAATACTTCTATTATAGTTGATTTGCCCTTCAAACCCGTGGACAAAAGTTCTATGTCGAATCACATAAATCTGTATGTCTTATTCTTTCTTGTATTCATCTATCATTTATTGCTATGGAGGTACATACAAGTACCGTATCAACACTCCAAAACCGCCTTCATGGACTCTAGATTGCATCCTCAAGGCTAGAACCACTACCGTGGATTGGTGATGATTCTTTTTCCCATTCTCGCCTGTTGGCCGATTTTTGTCCCTAACACTTAGATCTAACAGTTAAATTTGATTTCCCAAAAGCCCAAATTTCCTTCTAGATATTAAGCTGACGTTTGAGTTCAAAAATGACCTCAATCGAAAGGAAAAAATAAAATGATCTAAAAAAGCTTTTGAGTTCGGATGCATTTTTATGTAAAAAATTAATTTTGATGTAAAAAATTAATTTTGAAAATGAACTTAAATTGTGAGTTTTTTTTTTTGGATAAATCATATAAACTAATTTTGATGAAAAATTGATCCTTGACCCAGTGATTGCCACATTTTGACTCATTCTCATGTCGTCGTTCAACCATATCCAAAACTTCTAAAACTTGGGCTTTACATTATTAACCTCCCCACTTAAAAAATGGTCATTGAAATTTGCTCAATCTTTGAAAAATATTTAAAATCTTACGGTATATGATTTTTTGTTTGGGCTTGATGACTTCTCATATGATCGTTGCGGTATAAACTTTTATACCTGGATCTATTAATCCATGATGGTGATCATATTGATTTTGGTCTTTTTAGACTTCCAAATTTGCTCGTCTGTGTATCATTCTATTCAATTTTTTAGGTCCCTATTTTTCCTCGGTTCTCTACCAATTAGGCTACAGTTTTTGTACTTATTATACATATTTAAAATATGTAGATAATTTATTGTAAGGGTGAAAAGAACTCCATTGAAGAGTGAAAATAACATGGAACTGTAAGCTCCAAATAGTCGGTGAAGCCCAGCCCAGTACTTTGCCCGGGGTAGCAAACATTCTCTAGAATTTTTCTTAGAAGGGAACTCATTACTGATTATAGAATTAGAATAGATATTTTTCTTTTCCTCTCACATGAGCACAAATTTTGTGACTCTCCTTGGTAAACGGCTTGATTATTAGAGTCATTCCATGATTGTCGTGGGGTTGATCATAGAATGAATAGAAAAGTGAAGATACATTTTAATCCTTATAAAAAATATACACGAACCATTTCAAGAAGTATGTTTCCGGATAGCCCAAAATCTCGATAGTTAGCTCTAGGCCTTTCGGCCCCGTAAATGGAGCTTCTCTAGCCCGCATATAAGGGTGGACTTTTGGTCAAAGTTTTGAATTCTATTTCAGTGACAGTTTCAATTTAGAAACTATAACAGAATATTTAGATACCGGTATGTACTGATTGATGTACTATTTCATGATACCATTAAAATCCAAGAAAACTTCAAATACAACAACCAAACAGAATTTGAATTATTTTGAGTAATGACTAATGAGTATGGTATAGTCAGCAAGTTAAAGCTTATTACAATTTAAAAGAGGAACAGAAAAAATAAACTACACTATACAATTGATTGTAGTTTATTTCCATGATTTTCAGCTACTATGGGAAGAAATGGTGGTGAAACTGAATCAGGAAGAGCTTGAACTGGCATCTGTAGTATTCCACCACCTATGGACAAGGAGGAATGGACTGGCATTCGAGTTGGTCAACTAGACCTACCCGCATTGCTTAAGTATGACTATTGTATTGCCTTAACCTCTTAACTCTAATAAGTTATGTTTTGGAGGTCAAGGTAATTCAAAACATAACTCTAATGAGTTTAAATTCTTTTTGTATTTCCAAAAAGATAATTTTGGACCCAAAAATGACTTTTAGACCCAATGGGTAGGCTTAGGTAGGGGGTGGGGCTGATGAGGTTTTTGACTCGCCCCCTCGCCCCTGGGGTGAACCGTGAGGGACCCTACCCCCACCACTCAGGGGTGGTGGGTGGGATAAAAACCCTTCCCCCGTAAGGTGTGGGGAAGGGTCCACCTCGCCCCGCACCATGCGGGTATCACCCCTAGATTGATATGTTGTAAGGAGGATGGAAGCCCTCAAAGCCTTCCCTTTCCATATTTGTATGACACTTTGAGGAATTTTATCAAACACATTCTGTGCATTAATTTTTCTTCATTACAGAATCTCTCATTACATTCCATCGGTTTCCTTATTACAACACTGCATTTACATCAACCATTACGAGCGGGTCCATAACACAGCTCCAGTTTCTCCACCCAAAAACAAAGTAAACAACTCATCATTCTCCATCGTGAATCACCCTAAACCACCCAAATCTGTTGCTGCTCCCCTCTCAACCATAAATCACCGTGCCTCAACGTCCCTCATGAGCGAACAACTTAGTCCCAACCGAAACCAAGAGCCCATCACCCTCTGTTTTGTACAAACCAAACAAAGCACAACATACTGCACCGTGAGCCATCTCACGGCCACCAATATTCACAACCAGGCCTCTTCCTCTTGGTGAAGTTCCTTCTCTTGCTCCCCATGCGGCAAGATTCTCTCTCTACATACCTCTCTCTCACATGCACATGCGCCCGTTTAGGGGGTTACACTTCTCAGATTTCACCAATTTAGCAACCTTGTAGATAATTAGTTATAAGTCTACACGTATAATGTTATGTATATAAGCTTACGGAGTAGTGGATAAGCATGAACCATGCAAATGGGGTTGAAGTGCTTAATGGGTAAGTACGAGTTTGGACATGTGTACAAGTCATGGAGATTACACGTTAAATTGGAGTTATAGGACGTTTATGGTGGTTTGACATAAATTACAGAGTTAATGTCATTTTAGGCTTTATGAAAAATTAGGTCATTAGTATTTCACATTTTAATTGCAAGTACATGTTTAATTAAAAATTTACTTATGATTAAAAATTGACACAAATTAGGTGTTTATTTTATAGATGACGATTTATATTTGTTTGACATTGTTTAGAGATGTTAAAATGTTATACTTTGCCAAAAACCGACTAAAGTTGATTTTGTGAAAATCTTGCATCTTTCTGTTATGAAAACAACTTTGGTCATTTTCTATACTGCTATTTGTATTTGAATAAGAAAATGAAATATTTTCTGTCATGACTGGTGTAGATATTATTCTTTTTGTTACTCTATTCTCAACTGTATAAAAAGAGCAAATATAAAATTTGAAATTGGTATAAGATTAAATGATATTTATCTACTCAATACTCAGTAATGATATGATGAATATTTGAAAACCCTCTAGCATGAGATTCTGTTTTTAATTCTGTTCTGACCTTACCACGAGTGTAAAACTGTGACCTCTATTACATGGTTTTCGTTTATGTTATGATGCTTTTCAATGATGCCTATGCCAAAAGGACTTTTATATATCGTTTTATTGTAAATAACTGTTTTTTTTTTTAATGTTGTTTTGCTATTTTTGAGATTCTATTTTGTTCTACATTCTATAGCTAGCTCATGTTTACACACTAGAATAGGTTTGTATCTTTCTGAGTTTGTAGACTTTATGTCCACCATCTTTTTTACAGATGACTTTGATAGTTGTGACAGTTGGAATAGATGGCATGTGATAGAATTATAAGTGATAGTGACAAGTGGATTTTTTAGATCTTGGAGGATATCTAGTAGTGTTGAGTTTGCTTTCTTTGGAAGGATTTTGTTTTTGTGGTATTTGATTTTGGAGAATTATTGTATCTAAGTTTTGAATTTTCTGAATTTCAAGTTTAAAAGGGTTCACCCTGGGTACGGGGTGTGACAATCTAGCATAGGGGCACTATTTACCTGACTTTTCATGTATACTACGTAAGCTTTGAACCCAAACAGTAGCAGTATCACGACCTAATCCAGAAAATATCAATATGACATTAATAACTCTTAACATCATTAAACAACCATAAATAACGTAATTCTATAGGTCGGACTTCAGCTCCCTTATATCCAACTCTTGAGACCATAAATGACCCATTTGACTTCTAGTCCACTTTGTGCCTTGGGTTTATAATGATTAGGGCTGTAATTACTTCCAAATCCATACACACTCACAAATCTTCCTAGATACTCTCTTTCATCCTTAGTTGTAATCAGTAACCTTTGAATACACATTCATGATTGATGACAAAATACTAGTGCCGATCACCATCTCAATGGGGGTGAAGTTTGACTCTAGAAAGGGTGATCAAGAAGTGTCTACCCATGACATCCATTCCATCCTTTTCCAAGAACCCAAAAACTAATACGCTAAATCGAGCCCATGCGATGGATAAGGTTTAGTAGTCAAAACGGAGTGGTCAAAAGTCAAACATGAATTGGTGAAAAGTCAAGATTTACTTGTATGCTTCCTATCGGTGAGAGAAAAATGATCTAATGAATGAAGTCACATTTAAGCACCATAGGTATGCTCCACTAAGTGACTAAGGAAGAAATGGATTTGCAATGGGAATCAAAAGTTCACAACAAAGTAGTTGGGTTCAAGGTTGGTCCTTCCGTTGATAACTTCTTTTTTTTTTAACTGATAAGGAACGTAAAATTATAACATTCCCCAAAATAGTTCTAAAATACTGTTGTCAAAACACGAAAATGAGTCTCCAAAAGATTTCATAAAGTTGGACAAAGAGGTTGACTTCCCAAAAATAAATAAATAAAACAAATAGACAAAAACGAAATAACAAGTCTTTGTTTGCCTCAAAGTCTAACCCTGAAAAGGTTTACAAAAATAGTGGTTTTCATTCTTATCAATTCCCTAAAGAATTAAAAAAGAAATACTATTTAGAAATTTTTTAAAGGAATTCAGCATAACCTAATAATAAGCTAAGTCATGCCTTATGGACCATATTGCAAAGAATTCATGGAAGCATCTTTTCCGAAGAATATAACAAGTATGAGCATAAGGAGATCTTAATAGTTGGGATAGAGTGAATCCCAAAGGTATCAATAATTGAAGGATTCACAACGAAGAAAGTTCAAATAGTTTCCTCAGCTCCTCCACATGCCTACATATATACTAATGATCAACTTTATGGCGATGGTATCCTCAAACCCAAACTTCATTCAAGATGTCCTTGTCGAATCAAAAGTCCACATGTCCCATCTAAAATAAGCAACGAACTCTAAAGGCCCAAAACCATCCAATTAAATAAATAAATGCACCAATAAATTTCATATAGGCAACATAGACTTAAAACTCATCACTGCAATTCCAACCAGCATTTAAACTGTTGGGAAGAAAAATCAATCTCAATGACAACTAAAATCCACCAAAATCACAACTGAAGCCAACTTGAATATACCCAATCCTACACTTCACATAGCTTGACGACATCCTACAATCTATTCAAACAACTATATCATTTCCAATAATTTGCTAAATCTGTGTTAGTTATTTTCAGCACTATTCTTTGTATCTAAATTTTGAAATATGACATTTTATCACCACTGGTTTTGACATAACCAATTTTTGTTCTCTATATCTCTATAGTTTAAAATGTGAATATGAATCTTGACATATTTTTTATTTGATTGTATGATATTATCTATTCAGTATACTATTATGTTATTGCATTATATCTAAAAAAAACCCAAGGCATGCTTACTAAGTTGGTGGACTCACCCGTTAATCCACCAATTTTTTAAGATACTTGATGGTTGTGTCAGTTTGAATAGATGACACTTAACAGGATTAGAAGAGAAATGTGAGGTAAATGCTAAATGGCCTAAGTGGATTAGTATGAGTTAGGAGAAATTTTTTTAAGTGTTTAGTTTATTCTGTTTGGAAGAACTTTTGAGACATTTGGTTTTAGATGATTATTACACCTAAATTTTATATTTTGTGGATTTCAAGCTAAAAGGTTCAAACTCGAGTACGTATAATCCATTAAAATATCTCTAACACATTAATTGTGAAGTCCCAAGATTCTGCTTGTGATCGGGACATGTGACACAATGTTACCTGCCCCCATTCATGACAAATAAAGATGCAATGCACTTAGCATGCATCTAGCAATATAGAATATTCACAGTGAATAATTTTTTTTTCCTTTAAACAATATTATGCACTAGATACAATATATCCCTAACATAAAACATATTTCATTAACTAAAGATAATAGGCTTTCAAGTTACAGCATAAATCCAAAAGATTTATAACCATAAGAGTACTGGAGACATAGCTCCCTAAGTGTATGCAAAAACTAAGGTAACATCTAGGCTAATCCATTGAGTAGCTCATGAAACTCACTCTACGTCGTGCTGTCACTGTCTAGTCGACGACCTCCAGTCGATCTTCTACCACGTTTCCTAATCCTGGCACATGATTTACCATACTAGAGGGAATGGTAGTTGGGACTACCATATGATATTTGATTACAAATCTCAGTAAGTTAACAAATAACTTAAACTGATAGTATCAAGATACATGCATGACAGTAAAAGTATGAATACAAAGCGTGAACACGTGTAATTTGACGTGACTTGACAAATAGCATGACTTGTACTAACATGACTTGAATTGACATGAAATGAACTGAACTGACGTGAACTTGAAACTGAATGTGACCTAACATGAATTGAACTAAACTGAAACTGAACATGAACTAAATGTGAAACTAAATATGAAATAAACATGAAAATCTGACAATCCGAATTATTTCGTTAGTTGTTTCGTCAGCAATAATGAACAATCAAAATGATTACTCTAAAAGTATTTTAAATAAGATACCCTAACAATCAGAATAATTATGCAAAGAGTACCTAATAATATTCTGACCATCAGAATGATTACGCCAGAAGTACCTTGCATGAATTATCAATGGAGATACTCGAGACATGACGTGACGTCAAATAAAATCATAGATGACATGACATAATGTAACATAACTTGTATGCAAAATTAATGACATGGCATATCATGAAACAAATAAACATTTTGTAACATGACATAACATGTAACAGATGAACATTTCGTGACATAGCATAATATGTAATAGATAAACATTTCATGCCATGATGTAACGTGTAACAGATAAATATTTTGTGACACGGCATAATATAACACGTATAAGAGCATGAGAACATGCATAAATGTGCTCTTACCTATACACATACAGAATATTCTGACAATAAGTTAGAGGCTAACTTACTCATACATGAACATGTACTTGAAATAAATAATAACATGGCATAATATGATGTTCATAATAAACATAATAAATATAGATGATGGTCTCTTACCACCATACATATACAAGTATCCTGAAAGTAAGTTAGAGACTAACTTACAGTGAGCGTAGCGTGATAAATAAAATGTGCAAATAACTGAAAAACTATAAGAATGGATTTCTAATCATTAGAAACTCCTCACTAAAAAACTAGAAATATATATATATATATATGAAACGACTTAGAGTAAAATGACCATTTTACCCCTCTACAAGAGAAAAAGTGATCATTTTATCCTTAACTCAAGGATTTCACATCCTAACTCCAAAACTCACCAAAGTTTAAATATTTAATTATAAAATTTAAAACATAGCACAATTAGGTCAAACAAGCATAGGCCGAAACATGTATAGGCTAAAACTCTTGATTTTTGTTGCAACTCTTTCAAACCCTATCTTTCATGCTAAAACCGAAATATGCAACATACAAAATCACATCCTATACTTAAATAACATACTAGATCAACCAACAAAACTCACATTAAAAAAATCACAAATTTCTTCAAAATAAAACTTCAAGTATTTTGACCTCAACAACACCTCTTGATGTTCAGGGTCTAACTCTTTTCAAAACACTCCTAGAACTCCAAAAGTTCAATAACATACTCTTAATACATTCATAAAATATTTCTATGACCTATCATGCTTTGAATCATCAAGCCAAAACCACAAAAAGTCACAAAATAAAACTTAACGCAATCGGTTTTCATCCTTTCACTAAAAATGAAAGCTATGTAGTTTGGTTTTGATCAAACCATTAGATTTGAATATTTCCACTGAATAAATCATAAATGAACAACATCACATGCTTAATAATAAATTCTTATAATAGATCTATTCATCAAACCTAAGATCACATGGCAAAATTTGTATAAAAACATAAATCTACCAGAGAACGTCAAATACAAGACCGATATGAACCTTTCGAAATGTATAGAAATTCATATCTTTAAAATAAACACCATAAATCCTCAAAATAACATCCTAACATGTAAATCCAATTCCTAGGAACATCATATGTTAATATCAAACTCATTGGAGCATGCTTTCATAACAAAAGACATAAGCTTATTCAAAACAAATCTGTTTTCACACACCCAGTTTTCCGCTTTTTAGATCTTTGCAAAACTCTTATCAAAACTTATAAAATAAACTTATAAAATGCAAAGAATCTTCATCCAAATTGTATATTAGCATGTTAAATATAAACCATAAAAATATCAAACCAATCTTGCCAATACCTTAGTCGAAAACATCAAAATATGACACACTGTCTAGACTATGGCCCAGAATCACATCTTCATGCTTAAACAAAATTTTCACCCATCAAATGACCATTGAATTTACACAACATATACCAAGAGAACTAGACTCAAATAGGAACAACTTACATGAAGGATATTTCATGAGAAAAAACTTACAACAGCTTCTAAAAAGTCAAGCAAGGAAAGCTAGAAAAATTGTCTGAGAGTTCCTCTAGTTTCCTCTCCAAGAAAAGGCTTCAAAAGTGATCAAAGGCTAGTGAAATTGACAAGGATGAAACTTTTACATCTGTAGAGGTGATAGGAGAAGTGTGAATGAAACTTTGGGTGGTGTGGTGTGAGCCAAAACTGTGGGTAAAAACAGTGGGCAACAGTGCATGGTTTTCAATCAAGGAAGCTTCCTTGTAAAAGGTGGTGGTAAGGTGGTTTTTGGCATTTCCATAAACCACAATTTGGGGCTGAATTGAGCAGTCAAAGAAACCATTGGCAGGGGGAAACTTCCTCCACAAGCCTTCCATTTGGTGGTACAAATTTGTGGGCCTTAATTGAATAGGCCTTGATTTTGGGTTTCAATGGGGTTTAGATTTCTAACAAACCCAAATCTAATTTTTCTTGGCCCAATAAAATTACCTAGATTTGAAAAAATAAAGAAGGATATAGTAGCATGAATCTAAGTGGTTAATATCATGTGAAAGTTATTTAATCAAGTGATTAAATACTAAGCTACAACTAGTTTCAATTAGTGTTTGGAGGCAAACATTTGGGATTTCGGGAAACCATTTGAGGTTCGATTTTCACCAAGATTTTGGGATTTCAATTGGATTCCAAGCACTTAGGGTTGTGTTGGAGTATTGCATCACACATAGATAATATGGAATTAAAGTCCAAAGTAGAAAAGGCTAAAATAGTAAATACAATATAGTTAGTTAATTCTGTTACTTTGCATTTTCTGTATAAATACAGTGTAATAGTAGACTAGGAACTTCACTTCTTCTTTTGATCAATACATTTCAGAATTCCTTTTATTTTTCTCTGTTTTCAAGTTCTTTACTCATTTGATCAAAATCTTGTCATGGTATCAGATTAGAAATTCCGCATATTCTTCTTCTTGGATTCGATCCATCTTCTTTCTTTTCAACAATTTTTTCCTGCATTACAGATTCCTCAAAGAATCTGTAGTGATTTCTCTGCATTACAAGATTCTCAAGAATTTTGTAGTGATTTCTCTGCATTACAGATTCCTCAAAGAATTTGTAGTGATCTGCACCACAAATTTCTCATACAATTTGTAGTGATTCTTCTGCATTAGAATCTCCAAGATCGTGATTCTTAATATTTCTTGAAATGGGTTCTGAAAATTCTGCTGAATCTGTCCCTACTAATTCATCAGAAGTTCCAAACATAAATCCATCAGAAATTTCATCAAGTCCTTACTATCTGCATCCTAGTGATAACCCGGGTGCCCTTCTTGTCTCAGAAATCTTCACTGGAGATAACTATGTTGCTTGGAGCCGCTCGATCACCATTACTTTATCTGTCAAGAATAAAGTGGCTTTCATTGATGGTTCAATTCAACCTCCATAGTTTTCTGAGACTGTTCTTTACACAGCTTGGTTAAGGGCAAATAACTTGGTACTTTCTTGGCTTATAAACTTCATTTCCAAAGATATTAGAAACAGTTTGCTATATGTAAATTCATCTCTTGATCTTTGGAATGAATTCAAGACTCGGTACTTAAGAAGTGATGGACCAAGGGTTTTTCACCTTGAAAAATCTTTGAGTTGCATCAACCAGGGTTCTTCCTCTGTCACTGAGTACTTCAGTGCCTTTAAGACATTATGGGATGAATATATAAGTTTTCGTCCTTTTCCAACTTGTACTTGTGGAAAAATGTCAAGTTGTACATGTGATATTTTCTCTTGTTTACTAAAAAGACAACAATCAGACTATGTTCTAAAGTTTCTGGTTGGTTTAAATGATTCTTTTGCATCTATAAGAAGTCAATTGCTTCTTTCAATACCATTACCACCTATGGCCAAGGTCTTCTGCTTATTACTCCAAGAAGAAAGCCAGAGACAACTAACCAACTCAGTTTCTACTGAAACTCATGCATTAATGGTTAAACAGTCGACTCCGCAGCAAACCAATTCAGATTTTCCAAGGAAAAATCCAAGAGATCAATTCTTCATTGTACACACTGTGGATACAATGGACATACAGTGGATAAATGCTTCCAGCTTCATGGATATCCTCCTGGGTGGACTGGACCAAAAGGAAAGAGAACTCATTCTGCTGCTCATGCTGCAATTGCAACTGATGATGTCTGTAAACAAAACAGTAATGAGTCTCACATGGTTTCTTTGACTTCTAAAGATTTCAATAAACTGCTAGCTATTGCCAATTCTTCTCAGACATCTCAGCCATCTCAAATTTCCTCAAACACCCAGAATATATCATCTTGCAATCTTGTTACTTCCTCTCAATTTTCTGGTAATTCTTCTTGCAATTCAGTTTCTACCATTTCAAAATCTAATTGTTCTTGGATATTAGACACTGGTGCAACAGATCACATGATCTGTTCACCCTTATTCTATTGCTTTCCTCCTAAATCAATAAGTATATCTGTTAATCTACCCAATGGACAAGTTATACCAGCAACACACATAGGAACAATTTGCATCTCCAATAATCTTTTCTTGCAAAATGTCTTATGTGTACCATCTTTTACCTTTAATCTTTTGTCTATTTCAAAGCTAACCAAAGATTCTAATATTTCCTTATCTTTCTTTCGTACTCATTGTTTGTTACAGGACCAATCAGTGAAGAAGATGATTGGGATTGCATTTGAGAAACAAGGCTTATATTACTTCAATTCTGCTCATGAAAATTCTAAAACTAGTCCAACTCATTTTTCTGTTGTCTCTCAAAAGTCATTGGACTTATGGCATTACAGATTAGGCCATGTATCTCTCTCTAGACTTTCTTCTCTTAAACATCTTGATCCTTCTATCTCTATGGATTCTAAAAGTGTATGTGATATTTGTCCTTTAGCAAAGCAAAGAAAACTATCTTTTCCTGTATCAAACAGCAAGTCTAATAAAATGTTTGATTTGATTCACTGTGACATATGGGGTCCATTTGGAACCATTTCTTATTCAGGCTATAATTTTTTTCTAACAATTGTTGATGATTTTACACGTTGTACTTGGGTTTATATGCTTAAAACAAAATCTGAAGTTCCATTCCTACTTAAAAGTTTCTGCAAAATGATTAAAACACAGTTTGATGTAGCTGTCAAGACTATAAGATCAGACAATGGACCTGAGTTCTTACTCACAAGTTTCTATCATGAAAATGGTATTTTACACCAAAGGAGTTGTGTAGAAACCCCACAGCAAAATGGCATAGTAGAAAGAAAACATCAACATTTGCTTAGTACAGCTAGAGCATTAATGTTTCAAGCAAATATTCCATTATCTTTTTGGAGTGACTGTGTTCTCACAGAAGCCCATATTATTAATAGGATCCCTACTCCCCTTCTTAAAAACAAAACTCCCTATGAAATGCTTTTTAATAAAACACCAAAACTTGCTCATCTAAAAGTATTTGGTTGTCTTTGCTTTGCTTCAACACTTCAGCATCATAGACAAAAATTTGATCCTAGAGCTATCAAGTGTATATTTCTCGGGTATCCCTCTGATATAAAAGGCTACAAAATAATGGATCTCCATACCAAGAAAGTCTTTATCTCTAGAAATGTTACATTTCATGAGAATATTCTTCCTTTTACAGCTGTACCATCTGATCCTCATAATCATACTTTTCTATTTCCTCCATCAGAAAATTCATACAGTTATGATATTTTCCATAGTAATCCAGTTGTTAATCCACTTGTATTATCAACTTCACATACAAATAGTCCACATATCAATACTGATCATAATGATGATCATCAAAATTCTCATATACCTCAGAACAATCATATTTCAAATAATCCTCAACAACTCAGAAAATCCACTCGACTTAGGAAAGCACCTCAATTTCTGCAGGATTATTATTGCAGTCAAATTTCTTCAAATGCAGCTCCTTCAATTTCTTCTGCTGATGGTTCTAAACAAGGTAATTTCTACCCTATTTCTCCTTTCCTTTCTGCAAATAGACTCTCATCATCTCATAAAGCCTTCCTTGCTTCTATCACAACTTCATTAGAACCAAAAACATATAAACAGGCTACTAAAATTCCAGAATGGCAAAAAGCTATGCAAAATGAACTTAATGCTTTAGAACTAAACAAAACATGGGAACTTGTTACTTTACCTAAACATAAACAGACCATTGGTTGCAAATGGGTGTTTAGAATCAAATACAAAGCTGATGGAACCATAGAGAGACATGAGGCAAGATTAGTGGCAAAAGGTTACACTCAACAAGAAGGCCTGGATTTCTTTGACACTTTCTCACCTGCTGCTAAGATTACTTCTATTAGACTTCTACTTGCTGTTGTTGCAATTATAAATTGGCATATTCACCAATTAGATGTGAACAATGCATTTTTACATGGTGAATTACATGAAGAGGTTTACATGGATTTGCCTCCTGGTCTGCCAAATCAGAACAACAAAGTTTGTAGACTTTTAAAAAGTTTTTATGGTCTTAAACAGGCCTCTAGACAGTGGTTTGAAAAACTGTCTAAATCTCTCATCAACTATGGTTTTCTTCAAGGTAGATCTGATTGTTCATTATTCATAAAGAAATCAGCACCATCATTTATGGCATTGATAGTATATGTTGATAATGTATTATTAGCCAGTGATAGTTTACAAGATATTGAATTATTGAAGAAGTTTCTGGATGATCAATTCACAATTAAAGACTTGGGGCCATTGAAATACTTTCTTGGCTTAGAGGTAGCAAGATCTAACACTGGGATCTCTCTTTGCCAACGAAAATATGCACTGGACATTCTACAAGATACTAGCCTCATTGGTTCCAAACCTGCAGCATTTCCTATGGAATCTAATCTCAAATTGGCTATTGATGATTCTGAACCAGATGAAGATCCATCAGCTTATAGAAAACCGGTTGGCAGATTATTATACTTAACAATCACCAGACCAGATATTGCATACTCTGTCCAAGTTTTGAGCCAATTTCTAGCTAAACCGACAGTCAATCACCACAAAGCAGCAATGAGGGTACTCAGATACTTAAAGGCTACACCTGGACAAGGTTTACTCTTCTCTTCATCTTCAGAACTTCAATTGAAAACCTTCTCAGACAGTGACTGGGCAGGCTGCATTGATACTAGGAAAAGCATAACAGGCTTTGCAGTGTTCTTGGGAAACTCTTTGATCTCATGGAAGTCTAAAAAGCAAGCCACTATTAGTCGATCCTCTGCTGAAGCTGAGTACAGGGCTTTTGCAACTACAACTTGTGAAATATAGTGGTTGATCTATGCATTACTAGACCTACAGATTGATCACTCTCAACCAACTCTCTTATATACAGACAGCAAATCTGCTATGTCCATTGCTACAAACTCAGTACAACACGAAAGAACCAAACACATACAAATTGATTGCCACTTAGTTCGAGAGAAGTTGCAGGAAAAGCTCATCAAGTTGTTCTATATTCCCTCTCGGCTACAATTGGCAGATATTTTCACAAGGCCACTTGGATCATTGCCTTTTCACCAAACTCTTCGCAAGATGAACATTATTAACATTCATGTCCATCTTGAGGGGGGGTGTTGGAGTATTGCATCACACATAGATAATATGGAATTAAAGTCCAAAGTAGAAAAGGCTAAAATAGTAAATACAATATAGTTAGTTAACTCTGTTACTTTGCATTTTCTGTATAAATACAGTGTAATAGCAGACTAGGAACTTCACTTCTTCTTTTGATCAATACATTTTAGAATTCCTTTTATTTTTCTCTGTTTTCAAGTTCTTTACTCATTTGATCAAAATCTTGTCAGGTTGAAACCCTATTTGGTTTGGCACAAATTTGATGGTTGGATGGAATAGGATTTTGCTTAGGCGGCATAATTACAAAGTTTGATCTCCTTCACATTTCCATCTCATGGTGAAAATTACTTTGTATCATAAATTCCTAAATATACATATGAAACTAGGAGCGTACTTAGTTTCGAGAAATTCAACTCCTAAGTGTCTCGAACAATTCAAAATGCATTTTCGAACAACTGTTGTCTGGAAAACGAAAATCATTTTATTGTGCCATAAAATCCTAAATATTTATCTCAGACTAATGGCTCAAACCGTTTCTCATTCTCAAACTTCGAAAGACCTCAAATAAATAAAATTGCATTTCTAGCACTATGGTGAGTAGTAAAACTGACTTTGCTAGCAGACTAAAACTTACGCGATTGCTCGATTCATGAAACATTTTCGGAGTTTCACGAGATTCCTAAAACCTAAAGAAATTCATTCGTTGAATTTCAGGCGAGCTATTACATTAATAACTCAAAACCTCATTAAACCAATATAAATAACATAATTCTATATTTTGGATTATAGCTCCCTTAGATCCAAATCTTGAGCCCATAATCAACCCATTTGGCATCTAGTCCACTTGGTGCCTCAGGTTTATAATGACCAAGTCTGCTTAACCCCAAAATACTACTTCACCAATATTCAACAGTACTTTAAATTTTGCTAAACTCCGTTACAAATTTGGCAATATAAAACACACTTACCAATCTCAACATATTTAGAACACCAACCCACGTACTACACCCAATCCCTCTTTCAACCCTAACATTATAAATATCCTACAAGAAGTTTTTGTATACCTCAACCTAGAAATTAAGTCACCCAAATCCTAAAAAAAATACTCAAAATCATAGACAAATCTGATTCTAGAATAACAGCGACCCTTTGAGCCACGAAAATAGAGGACAATTATATGGGTAAAGCTAGATGGTATCTTACCCAACTCAGACTAGTGGTTGGCTGGATTTAAGGGGTAAGGTTGTGACACTTAGTCCCTCTAAAGCTTGTTGAGCTTATAGAAACTGGATACCACTAACATTAAAACATATGTTCTTTACAGCAAGCACGTAAGATCCCATAAAATTCCTAGGAAAAACTTTAATAAAAGAAACCTCTCTAAAAATAACATCTTGTTCAAAAGCACATATATACAACACATAATAGTCTCATTTGGGCTAAGCATTGTTGAACATAAACTGTATACTAGTAAAGAACCACATTGTCAATTCTCTTTCTTAAGCCTCAAGCCTCATCACCAATATAAACCTAGGTTTTTCATGTAAAAACTTTGTTCTTTTGAAAAACATGCATCAATACCACAACATCATACCTAAAACATTAACGGTAAAACATTAAGAAATATCCTTCACCTCATCTTCAAGCATAAGCATTTGTCTTCCTTAACATCATTAATCATTTGTCTTTCATTACTTTAACCTCATCATTTTGGCCTTTTACACACTGTTCAACCCCCATGTGTTAGGGTTGGCGACCCTCGTGATCAATGGTTCTTCCCGGACAACCAGCTTAAGAACTAAAGCCTTAGGAATGGGTCATCACTAGGTGCACTGCTAGTGAGGCTTTCTAACGTTGCCAATCATCCTAACCTCATAGTACCTTCCTCATATGGCTAGCTCATTAACATCATGCCTTCATGCTTTCTTTCACTCTTTTTTTTTTTTTTTTACATTACCTTTCAATTACTTTTCATTCTTTAACATAAACATTCATGCAACATAGTGCTCAATCATACAACAGTAGTGCAAAACTCTAGCATCCTATCATTAGGGCTTTGGTTCACAAAAAGGGGCTCTCAAAGAAAGGCTTATACATACCTATATACTTTTTGGAAACTGCACTACACACACACACATTTATTTGAAAATAGACATTCATAGTTTACCATAACTGTGATGACCCGCTTTTACGTGTGTTTTCACTAAAGGGTTGTTTTAATTTAATTAATATATTAGTTTATTTATTTTAAATTAATGTATTTTAATTGGTTTTTAATTTATTTGATGTTGTGTTTAATTTATTTTAATCGTTTTACGGTTTTTAAAATCGTTTTCGGCAGATCTATTTTTGGTTTCCGGAGTGAGGATTGGACCTCATTTCTTTTCTTTTCTCTTTTTCTTTTTCCCTTTTTCATTTTCTTTTTCTTCTTTTCTTTCCTTTCTTTCTTTTTCTTCTTCTTTCTTCCCCGTTTTCTCTCTCCCCGCGCGCTGCTTCTTCCTTTTCTCCTTACCGTAGCCGTCCCTTCGGCCGCTCAGTGCGCCGCCGTCTGGTTGCCGTGTAGTACACCACCCCCACCAAAATCTTCCCCTCCCACCAGAGATCATCCCCACCAATTTTCAGAGCCATCGGACCAACCGTTAGCCGCCACGCACGGCTGGAAGTCATGGCCCCAGCCCTGTTTTTCCTCTCTGTCGCCCGTTTCTTTCGCAGCCCAGAACCGCCGCTCGTCGGTGGTGTGGCCTACACCACCCACCCAGTTTTTTTCCCCTCTCACCGGTGAACATCCCCACCAAGTTTCACCTCCATCCGAGCCACCGTTAGCCACCACGAGCTCCTCCAAGCCACACGGATTTTCACCGATTTCGGCGTCGTCGCACCACCTCCGGCCACCATCTCTTCACAGTTTCTTCCTCTACCTCTTGTCGACCTAACCCACCTAATTTCAGTCCCGATCCGTTGCCGGAGCAGCTCCCACGAGCTCAACTCCGTTCAGCCACTTTTTTGGCGTCGACTGCCATTTCCACCACCACCCACGGCCAAAACTCATTTCCCTTAGTTCATAAACATCTCAAGACCTTTTCCTATCAATTTTGTGTCTTGGTTTGTCCCTGTTCGAAAGTGGGTAATTTATTACCCACGGCCACAGTGTAAAATGCACTGTTACGTTGCTTTTTCTCCGCCGTTTGCAACGCTGCGAGCTTTTAAAAAATACCATATAGCGCTATAAGTATTTTTCAAACTCTAATTTTAGATTTAAATGTATTTTGCTCATACAATATATATTTATCTGCTGGTTGGTTGATTCCGGACTGATTCCGAGGAGTTCGGGGGTCGGATGGATTGAGGACGGAGTTGATTGGTTTGTTGATTTATGGTTGGTTGGTTGTGTTGTGCATTGAGATTGCATTTACATGTTGCATGCACGTGCATTTTATTTAAATTGAGAAAAAATCCTGTTTTATTGGCGTAAATGGATTTTTCGGGTGCGTGTGTACCATGACCCCAAGCCGGGATGGGGTATTATCTCAGTGGAACTCCTCTGGTACCTCGGGAGCATAATATACTGAGTGACGTCCCCTGAGTTGTTGCTGGGCGACGACGGGAGCGGTGGCCAGAGGATGCTTGTCTACGAACGCGCCGGGCACGGAACTGGGCATCACTCTACGCACCTCCTCTGTGGCCCTTCACTGGCGAGGGCTAGAAGATGCTTGGCTATTAAAGTGTGGGGCGCGGAACTGGGCATCGCTCGTTTAGGTGTCATACGCGTGGTCGTTACCCGCGGTGTGGCACAGGAGCCAAGGTGTGCGGATAACCCCTAGGGGAGGTCATGGTGCATACGGATTAATTGGTTAATGGATTGAGTTGGATATGGGCCAAATGAGACTTTTGGCGTGATATTTGGAAAGGTTATGTTTTTGGGCCAAATGGGATTTTTGGTGTGCGTGGAAAAATATGGTTTTATGGGTTTTGTGCATTGGCATCCTCTCATGCATATTTTTTGAGTTTTAATATGTTTTTATCTAGTGGTGTTTGGATTTTACTTACCTACAGCACTATTTTTGATACCGTAGATTTTGGTGCAGAGTTTGAGGAAGAGGAGGAGGCTAAGCTAGAGGATGCGGCTCTGCCGGAGTACTGAGTTGGAGTCTATGCTTTGTAGTTGGCTTTGAAACTATATTTGTAGTTTGTAATATTTTATTATGTATGATTTGAACAACTTTGTATTAAACTAAAAAAAATTCTGGTACTTAGTTATATGATTTTGCTATCCACTGCGTGTTTCTTCGTGCACATTTGTTGCTTTTACACACACTCGGCACTCGTCGATAGGGTGGTGACCCGTGTTGTCACCATCCGGACGTCTCGATTTCCCCGTGTCCGTGCGTGGGGATTTGGGGGCGTCACAGGTGGTATCAGAGCTGTTTGGCTCTGGTAAAACCACATGTCCCGTAGGTAGTACCAGAATATTTTTAAAGTTGTGTTTTAAAAAAAATTATTTTAAATAAAGTTGCTATTTGACGTGTTTTATTTGTTTTGAATTTGTTTGAGCTTGTTTGCTTGTTTTTATTTATTTAGTTATGTTATTGCATGCTGGTTTCTTTTGTTTCTTGTATGTGGTGTTGGTTTTTGGTTTTTGTTTTTGTTTTTTTTTTTTTTTTTTGTTGTTGGTGTTATTTGTTTTTGTTTTCTTAAAGGGGGGTCAAAGGTTGTGGTGGCAGGAAACAAATGGTGAGACCAAGGAAATCTACTCAAGGGCCTCGGGACGATACACCGAGAGATGATTCCATAGCCCAAGCAATACGGCAGATGACTGAATTCAAGCAACAGAATTTTAGGCCACAACAAGGAGGGCCTTGGCCACAACCAGGAGGTCCTTGGCCACAGCAAGGAGGGCCTTGGCAATAAGGAGGGTCTTGGCAACAAGGAGGGCCATGGCTACTACCTGGAGGGCCTAGTGGAGGGGTGCAAGCTGGGTGCACATATGAGCGCTTTCTGGTACATAGAACTCCACACTTCACTGGAGAAGAGGATCCACTTCAAGCTGGAAAGTGGGTCAAAGACTTGGAAAGAACTTTTGAGTGTGTGGTTGCACTGAGGCGCAACAAGTACTCTACACCAGCTATTTGTTGCAAGGCACCGCTTCTGAATAGTGGGATACCAAGAGAGTAATGCTGGAATCAAAACTGGGGTCTTTCGCCGCTGTGACCTGGCAGTGCTTCAAGAAAGAGTTTAATGATTGCTTCTTTCCCGCTTCTGTAAGGCGGCAAAAGGCAAGAGAGTTCTCAAGCTTGGTCCAAGGGAGCATGACTGTGGAACAGTACGCCCGAAGATTTATAGAACTTGGGCGATTTGCTCCCCACCTCATCGCCACAGAGGAAATGCAAGCCGAGCGTTTTCAGGAGGGTCTACGTCCTGATATACGCCGTATGGTGGCCAGCCACCGGATATCCACTTTTCAGGATTTAGTGGATGTGGCCACTCTTGTGGAGCGAGAGAATAATCTGAGTATGGGCTCCCCTCTAGGACATAAGAGGCGGAGTTTTTCTAGTGAAGGAAGTAGTTCAGGTTCGCCTCAGAAATTTGTTCAGCGGACCGGGATCCGACCTCAAGCGGCTTCAGGTGTACGTATGGGAGGACGGGTGCCAATTTGCAGAATTTGTAATAGAGCTCATGAGGGCGAGTGTCGGCTGAGTGGTGGACCCCAGTGTTACCGATGCGGCCAAGTGGGACATATTGCTCGTGAGTGCCCCATTAGAGTTCAAGGAAGCCGTGGAGGTAGAAGAGGTGGAAGAACAAATCCAAGACAAGCAGTGCAAGCCTGGGTTTATGCTGGAGATGTTGATGATGAGGCGCCAGCGACCCATGATACCGGAGAAATTACAGGTATGGATCTAATTTAATTTAATGTTGGATTGAATTTTTGGTGTATTTTGGTTTCTCCTTTGTTTTTGGATTTCATGGGTTAATGTGTTTGGTTCAGGGAGAGTCCGTTTATATGAGTTTTATGCTTGCACTTTGTTTGATTCCGGTGCATCACAGTCGTTTGTATCTTCCACTTTTGTTCGGATGTGTAATTTGGTCACGGAACCTTTGCCGAAGTCCTTGGTAATGGCTCTACCCAATGGTGAAATGGTATGGTGTTCCAAGGTTGCCTTGGGTTGCCCATTAAATTTTGATGGAAGGTTCTTGGATGCTGATTTGGTGGTGTTTAAGCTGTTGGGTTTTGATATCATCCTCGGGATGGATTGGCTATACCGATATTCTGCGAGTATTAATTGCAGAAGTCGGGTAATTAGCTTTCAGCTTCCAGATGGTGATTGTCTGGAATTTGCGGGGAGTAAGCTAAAAGAAAAGCCGGTAATTATATCGGTAATTCAAGTAAGAAGAGAGATTGCATGGGGAGCAGATGCCTTCTTAGTTCAGATGGTGTCTACGCCGTCTGAGAAGAAGTCTTTGGTAGACATTCCCGTTGTGGAGGAATTTCCAGATGTGTTTGTGGAAGACTTGTCTGGGCTACCCCCTGTTCGTGAAATGGATTTTGTTATAGACTTGGAACCTAGAGCAGCTCCTGTACATAAAGCTCCTTACCGCATGGCACCGGCTGAATTGAAAGAGTTGAAGACTCAGTTGCAAGAGCTGGTAGATAAGGGGTTCATTCAACCAAGTACTTCGCTGTGGGGTGCGCCAGTGTTGTTCGTTAAAAAGAAAGATGGAACCCTCCGTATGTGTATCGATTATCGGGAATTAAATAAGGTGACCATCAAAAATAAATATCCTCGCCCACGGATCGATGAATTATTTGATCAGCTTCAAGGAGCAGCTGTGTTCTCGAAGATTGATCTGAGGTCAAGATACTACCAGTTGAGGATAAGAGACAAGGATGTGCCCAAAACTGCTTTCAGGTCGAGATATGGGCATTTGAATTGAAGGTGATGCCGTTTGGGTTAGCCAATGCCCCTGCTGCTTTCATGGATTTAATGAATCGGGTATTTCAACCTTATCTAGATTCCTTTGTGGTAGTATTCATTGATGATATTCTGATTTATTCCCGAGATGTTGAAGAGCATGGTTACCACCTTCGTCTAGTTCTTGGGAAATTAAGAGAACACCAGTTGTATGCCAAACTCAGCAAGTGTGAATTCTGGTTGGAGGAAGTCAAATTTCTTGGGCATGTGATTTCCCGAGATGGAGTGGCTGTTGATCCTAGTAAGGTGGAAGCCATTTTGTCATGGCAACGTCCGACAACGGTGCGCGAGATCCGGAGTTTCTTGGGACTTGCCGGATATTACCGAAGATTTGTGGAGGGATTTGCTCGCCTATCCGGACCTCTCACAGCTTTGACTAGAAAGAATGCAGAATTTGTTTGGTCAGATAAGTGTGAGAGAAGCTTCCAAGAATTGAAAAACAGGTTGACGACTGCACCAGTGTTAGCGCTCCCAGAACTGCATAAGCCATTCATAGTCTTCAGCGATGCATCTAAATTTGGATTGGGTTGTGTCCTTGTGCAGGAAGGACAAGTTGTTGCTTATGCATCCCGTCAGCTAAAGGATCATGAGAAGAATTATCCGACGCACGATTTGGAATTGGCTGCGATTGTTTTTGCTCTCAAGATCTGGCAGTACTTCTTGTATGGGGAAGCTTGCGAAGTATACACCGATCACAAGAGCTTGAAGCACTTGTTTTCCCAAAAGAATCTGAACATGAGGCAGAGGCGATGGCTAGAGCTAATCAGTGACTACCAATGCGAGATCAAGTACCATCTGGGGAAGGCAAATATAGTTGCTGATGCTTTGAGCCGAAAATCGCATTTGGAAGATGAGGCCGAGTCGTCAGGATTGGAGTCTTTGCTTTGTGGGATGAGAAGACTCCTTATTGAAAGTTCACAGCAAGATGAGATTTTATCTTCAGTTCTTGATATTCGGGTAACTGATTTTGAGGAATTGAAGACTCTTCAAAGGAAAGATCTGGAGCTGTTGGATATCAGAAAAAGAGTCAGAAAATCTCGAGGGCCGTTGCACTATATTATGGATAAAGATGGAATACTTCGGTTCCGAGATCGCAGAGTGGTCCCCAAAGATTCAGAATTCAAGGAGCGGATCATGGCAGAAGCTCATGCGACCCCTTATTCAGTACATCCCGGCAGTACGAAGATGTACCGGGACTTGAAGAAAAATTATTGGTGGGATGGAATGAAGAGGGATATTGCCTTGTATGTTGAGAAATGCCACACATGCCGTCAAGTCAAGGCCAAGCATCAAAGACCCGCTGGTATGTTCCAACCCCTCCCTATTCCTGAGTGGAAGTGGGACGACATCACGATGGATTTTGTAGTGGGCTTGTCGAGGACTCCTAGTGGGAAAAATTCTGTTTGGGTGATTGTGGATCGGTTAACGAAGAGTGCTCACTTCTTGCTTGTTAATAATACGGATTCCTTGGGTAAGTTGACTTGCCTGTATGTGAAAGAGATAGTGCGGTTGCACGGCATACCGAAGAGTATAGTGTCGGATCGAGACCCAAGGTTCATGTCTCAGTTTTGGAAAAGTTTACAGGCAGCATTGGGTACTAAGCTGAAGTTCAGTGCATATCACCCGCAGATGGACGGCCAATCGGAGCGCACCATTCAGACCCTTGAAGATATGTTGCGAGCATGTGTCATGGAATTTCAAGGGAGTTGGGAAAATCACTTGCTGCTCATAGAGTTTGCATATAATAATAGCTTCCATGCAACCATTAAGATGGCTCCTTATGAAGCGCTTTATGGGAGGAAGTGCAGATCGCCTTTGTGTTGGGATGAAGTCGGGGAAAGTAAGATAATTGGACCCGAAATAATTCAAGAGATGCAAAGCCAAGTTTGGATCATCAGGGATAAGATGGCGGCAGCTCAGAGTCGTCAGAAAAGCTACGCTGATACCAGGAGGAGAGAGTTATCTTTTGAAGAAGGTGATTGGGTTTATCTCAAAGTCTCTCCCATGAGAGGAGTTAAGCGTTTTGGTAAAAAGATGAAACTGGATCCTAGGTATGTCGGCCCTTTCCAGATTTTGGAGAAGATAGGGTCCGTTGCTTATAGAGTTGCTTTGCCAGATTATTTTGGGGATATTCATGATGTCTTCCACGTGTCATCCTTGAAGAAGAGTTTTGGTCAACAAGAGCCACGCTTTGTCGACCCAGAGGTTGTTCCGTCACAGATCATGGATTGGAAGGAGCAACAGTTGAGGTTCAAGACGATACCTTTGGTTAAGGTGGCATGGGGAGATCCATTAGCTCAAGATTTCTCTTGGGAGCGAGTAGCGGACATGAGGGAGCAGTACCCCTACTTGTTTGAGTAATGACGGTAAGTTTCTTAATCTTGGTTGCAGGTGGTTTTATTTGGAATTATGTGGCTTGTTTCAAGTTGGTGTTTGATCTTGCAAATTTCGAGGACGAAATTTATTTTTTAAGGGGGGGAGGATGTGATGACCCGCTTTTACGTGTGTTTTCACTGAATGGTTGTTTTAATCTAATTAATATATTGGTTTATTTATTTTAAATTAATGTATTTTAATTGGTTTTTAATTTATTTGATGTTGTGTTTAATTTATTTTAATCGTTTTACGGTTTTTAAAATCATTTTCAGCGGATCTGTTTTTGGTTTCCGGAGTGAGGATTGGACCTCATTTCTTTTCTTTTCTCTTTTTCTTTTTCCCTTTTTCCTTTTCTTTTTCTTCTTTTCTTTCCTTTCTTTCTTTTTCTTCTTCTTTCTTCCCTGTTTTCTCTCTCCCCGCGCACTGCTTCTTCCTTTTCTCCTTACCGTCGCCGTCCCTTCGGCCGCCCAGTGCGCCGCCGTCCGGCCGCCGTGTAGTACACCACCCCCACCAAAATCTTCCCCTCCCACCAGAGATCATCCCCACCAATTTTCAGAGCCATCGAACCAGCCGTTAGCTGCCACGCACGGCTAGAAGTCACGGCCCAGCCCTATTTTTCCTCTCTGTCGCCGGTTTCTTTCGCAGCCCAGAACCGCCGCTCGCCGGTGGTGTGGCCTACACCACCCACCCAGTTTTCTTCCCCTCTCACCGGTGAACATCCCCACCAAGTTTCACCTCTATCCGAGCCACCGTTAGCCACCACGAGCTCCTCCAAGCCACACTGATTTTCACCGATTACGACGCCGTCGCACCACCTCCGGCCACCATCTCTTCACAGCTTCTTCCTCTACCTCTTGCCGACCTAACCCACCTAATTTCAGCCCCGATCCGTTGCCGGAGCAGCTCCCACGAGCTCAACTCCGTTCAGCCCCTTTTTGGCCTTCGACCGCCATTTTCACCACCACCCATGGCCAAAACTCGTTTCCCTTAGCTTCATAAACATCTCAAGACCTTTCCCTATCAATTTCATGTCTTGGTTTGTCCCTGTTCGAAAGTGGGTAATTTATTACCCACGGCCACAATGTAAAATACACTATTACATTGCTTTTTCTCCGCCGTTTGCAACGCCGCGAGCTTTCGAAAAATACCGTATAGCGCTGTAAGTATTTTCCAAACTCTACTTTTAGATTTAAATGTATTTTGCTCATACAATATATATTTATCTGCTGGTTGGTTGATTCCGGACTGAGTCCGAGGAGTTCGGGGGTCGGATGGATTGAGGACGAAATTGCTTGGTTTGTTGATTTATGGTTGGTTGGTTGTGTTGTGCATTGAGATTGCATTTACATGGTGCATGCACGTGCATTTTATTTAAATTGAGAAAAAATCTTGTTTTATTGGCGTAAATGGATTTTTTGGGTGCGTGTCTACCACGACCCCAAGCCGGGATGGGGTATTATCTCGGTGGAGCTCCTCTGGTCACTCGGGAGCGTAATATACTGAGTGACGTCTCCTGAGTTGTCGCTGGGCGACGACGGGAGCGGGGGCTAGAGGATGCTTGTCTACGAACGCGCCGGGCACGGAACTGGGCATCGCTCTACACACCGACTTCGTGGCCCTTCGCAGGCGAGGGCTAGAGGATGCTTGGCTACGAATGCGCGGGGCGCGGAACTAGGCATCGCTCGTTTAGATGTCATACGTGTGGTCATTACCCGCGGTGTGGCACAGGAGCCAGGGTGTGCGGATAACCCCTAGGGGAGGTCATGGTGCATACGGATTAATTGGTTGATGGATTGATTTGGATATGGGCCAAATGAGACTTTTGGCGTGATATTTGGAAAGGTTATGTTTTTGGGCCAAATGAGATTTTTGGCGTGCTTGGAAAAATATGGTTTTATGGGTTTTGTGCATTGGCATCCTCTCATGCATATTATTTGAGTTTTAATATGTTTTTATCTAGTGGTGTTTGGATTTTACTTACCTGCGGCACCATTTTTGGTACCTTAGATTTTGGTGCAGAGTTCGAGGAAGAGGAGGAGGCTGAGCCCGAGGATGCGGCTCCGCCGGAGTACTGAGTTGGAGTCTATGCTTTGTAGTTGGCTTTGAAACTATATTTGTAGTTTGTAATATTTTATTATGTATGATTTGAACAGCTTTGTATTAAACTAAGAAAAATTCTGGTACTTAGTTATATGACTTTGCTATCCGCTCCGTGTTTCTTCATGCACATTTGTTGCTTTTACACACACTCGGCACTCGTCGATAGGGTGGTGACCCATGTTGTCACCATCCGGACGTCTCGATTTTCCCGTGTCCGTGCGTGGGGATTTGGAGGCGTCACAATAACATGATGTAACACCCCAAAAAAATTTGATAGAAAGAATTTCTTTGAACTTTAGGAATGCCAGGAAAATCTAGAAGGATTTCATGGACCGAGCGATTGATTAGGTATTAGACCCTTAGCATAATCGAATTATGATCACCTAAGGAGACAGATGGTCTTTTTTATTTTTTGTGGCACTTAGGATGATAATTAGGTAAAAAAAATTGCACCAATAAACTCGTATAAATTCTATGATTCTAAGGTCACAATAAAAAATTTAAAGTTTTTCAGGTGAAAAATAGGCTAATCGAAGAGCGTCATGTGATGATAAAGAACAAGTATATGTGGCACCTAGACCAAATTACCTTTACATCACCATGTAGGATATTCAAATCAACTTAGAATCACTGGAGATCTCATTGGACACATGGCACCATCACAACCCTCCATTTGGAGCACACTTTACACTTGTTAAGTGAAGTACAAATGTGTAAGGTGGATGGAGTGAAAACCAAGTAACCAACATGCCTTCTTACACCAATCACACTATTTCAACCCCCAAAGTACAACCATGACCAATCACCAATCACAAATATTTTGGGTTTCATGAAACCCAAAATATTTGTGAGGGAACCAATACCCCAAACCCTAAAGTGAGCTACTCGATTTTAACTATGCAAGCTTCTCTCTTAATTTAAACTCATCCTACAAGAAATTATCAACTCATGTACATTCTCTTACACACTGATTCACTCCCTTACACCAAGGTATTTCATTTGACTAACTAAATTAGGTTTGGACTAAAAACCCTAATTGAAACCCTAACTAAACCCCATATGATGCCAATTGGATTGGAGGATTTTTGTCCAATTGAAAGGACCCCATCTGCTTGGCTCTTCACATAAGCAAACCCCCTACGAAATGATCACTCTCTTGGCTGAAATTGTACCTCTTGGTCAGCCAAATAGTGTACTTAGGATTGCCAAGCCAAACATTCAACCCACTTCACTCAAAACCATCACTCAACAAGCACCATTCCAACCCATCTAGCTGATTTATGCTTCCCCATTTTCACAAGCAACTATTCCATCACTTGTCATGAAACTCACCTACTCAAATCAACCCTCACTTCTTACCCTTTAGTCCAAGGGGGTCAGTTCAGAAGGTCAATGAAAGAAAATCCTCTGTGTTCTTCAGCTCAAATATGTAGAGAAGTGAAGCCAATAGAATAGCTAAAGGGATTGATCTAAAGAGGACTGCACTGGATAGTATATACTTGGGGCTTACCTTTTTATCAAAAGGTTAAAAATAAATAAATGTACACTAATAGAGAAGGTCCTCCCAGGCTGGGAGAAGTATACTCATTAAATAAATAGCTATTATGTAGATGCCATTATACTGGATGTCATCATTTAAAGAGGGGAAAAGGCACTACACTCCCAAGCTTGGGAGCCCAGATGTAAACCAAGGGAAAAAGGTGAATAGGGTATTAGAAGATTTTATGATTTGAACATAGCACTATTGTTAAGTTGGGGTGGTTAATGATGGCACAACCTGAAAAACTATGGGTTAAAATCATGAAAGCGTAATACATGAAGGGAGAAGATTTGATGAATATAAAACCCAAACATAGAAAGACTTGGATATGGAGATGCATTTTGCAAACAAGGGAGTCATTGGAAAGTGAATGCTATTCCTAGTGGGTCTATCGAAATGGAAGAATATTCTGAATGTATATAAAGACCCCTAGTTACCACATGTGCCATGCTTCAAGATAAAGCCTCAAATTAAATGATGGGAGAACACAGAAGATCCTAAAGGTGGAGGAATTAATTGATTATGAGAAAACAAATGGAGAGAAGAAGTTGGAGACTTATTTCAGGAAGAATTTACCAATGAGATCCTAATATAAGTACAACCAATTTAGCCATCAAAATTAAACTAAAATGGGTCCCAAGTCTAAATGTAAATTTACAGTGAAATTAGGCTTTTCTCAAAGACCGAAAAGAAAGACAACATTGTAAAAATTTATAATTTCTCAAAATTTCTCTTTATTTTATTTCTAAATATTACATGAATACAACGTACTTTTTAATTTTTAATTTTTAACTTTTTCATCTAATAATAACCTATACATTATTCAAACACAAAAATCAATACAACTTTTACAAATTTTAAAACAAATATAATATTCAAATAATTTTTTAACTTTATAATATTTTAATTTAATTTTTTCTCTCACATTTTTCAAAATTCAATAAAACATTTTCATTCAAATTATTTCACTACTATTTACAAAATTATAAGATACTCTAAGTGTCCAAACGTTCTCTTAATGCAAAGAAACCCCAGAAATTAACTGAAAGCAGTTTTGGAACTTCCAATAAGGGCAAAAAATCATGCAAGTGACAATGATGAATCAAGAAGATAGCTTATGTCCTCTATGCAAAGTTGAATAGGAAACACAAGAACATCTGTTCCTTATGCCAATTTGCCAAGGTCATTTGGAGAGAGTCACCATGGCCTGGATAGCCTATCGGATGGCTGAAGTGATAAAATTATTATGAATAGATGTTAACTGCAAGCCAGCTAGTCATGATTTTTTAACTTGTTCATGCAACCATTGATTCTATAATTCCCAACTCTCTCTCCAAGATGAGTTCTCCCCCTCTCCCTAGTGAGTCAAACCCTTCCTAAAGGGAACCCCATGAGAATGCCTCTTAGAAACCAAACCAGATCCTCACCATCATCAACAAACCAAGAATAACCATCCAACCAGGAAAACATCACATCACTCTTACCGCCATTTTCTCAACTGCACCTTCCACCCCTTCCAAATAACTCCCAAATCAAGAAACCCTCTCTAAAAAAACAGAAAACTCTCTACACTACATCCAACCAAACCCAGAAAACTCTCTGCACTTCATCCAACCAAACCCAGAAAACAACTCCAAAAACTTCTCAAAACACCAACCAGAAACAAAAACAGCAAAAATCATGAATCCTCTTGCAGAAATAGAAAACCACACAAAAAGCCAGGAAATCCAAAAATGGAATGACTTAACCCTGATACCAAAAAGATACTTCACTATACACCTCTCTAAACGTGTGCTCATCAGCAAAATCATCTCAGCAAAGCCCCTCAACAAACACACATTGCATGCAACCATCAAAGCAATGTGAAGCTTTGTCATAGGCCTTACCATATAAGATCTGTACATCAACATGTTCCTCTTCACTTTTCCAACACAACAAGAAAAGAACAGTCATGGAGCAATGACTGTGGCATATAAAAGGTTTCCACATGCTGGTATGTGACTGGCAACCAGGATTAAGCCTACAGGAGATTGATCTGAAGATGTCCATATTCTGGGTACAAATCCATGGGCTACCCTAGAATACATGACTAATCAAAATGCAGAAAAGATAGCAAGGAAGATGGGAAATTTTATCCTGGTTGAACAAGTTACAAGCCCAGGGATCGTCTTGAAGAGGTACATGGGAGTCCAAGTGGAGATCAATGTAGAGCATCCACTGCCAGATGGCTTCCCACTCACATGACCAAGAAAACCAACCACTTGGATAAGTTTCAAGTACGAACGCCTTTCAGATTTCTGTTACCACTGTGGATGTCTAGGGCACATCCAACAGAGCTGCCCACTCTTGCAAACACAGACTGAAGTAACAAATTTCGGCCCCTGGATGCATGCTAAAAACCCAGTAACAAGGAGACAAAACCAAGCTGACCACCATTTTGACACACAACCCTTGCATGAAAATTTTCAACCTGAAATAATATCCTTATGCAAGAACCTAGTAGCATAAACACAAACCTTCCAAGCAACCCCTGCGACACGCTAGTTCTTCCCAACGAAAACCAGGAAAGGAAAAGAAATAGTGTATCAAGAAAAGAAAACAGCCGCACTAATCCCAACATTTTGGCAGAATCAATTTTCATCACCATTACAGAAAAGCATGGAAGGAAAGAATCAAAGTGCTGAATCCATGGTGCAACTCCTTCATGGACGTCTAACTTGCATGAACATGTAGCTTATGGAGATGATTCAAGATACACATGGCAGAACCAAGGTGCAGATGGCGCATGATAGAGAAAGCTATAAAGATAGAAGGGACCATCAGACATTTTAGTCAATGTGGAAGATCCCACAGCAAGCCCAGTACAGTGAAACTTATTCCTCTCTCACAATAGACAAGAAGATCTCACCCATCCAATTTCAAGCTGCAAATCCAATGTTCAGTGCAAAGCCCCCCTCAATAAATCTCAGCCCACAAATTTTAATGCCTATCAACTCAACCTATAATGATCAAACCTCATTGAAAAGAGCACCTTCAATGGAACCTGATCTCTTTATGCAAATTATCACCCAATTCAAATGCCTCAAAAGCCCAACAAACCTTGCACCAAATCACCACTCAATATCACTCCTGGTAAGCCCATCGGGAAAATCTTACATAGCCATAAGGCCCACTCCCATGGAAGCTGAAACCCAAAACCCAAAAGAAGACAAAATAAAAAAACCACAAAAGCCCAGCCCTTGATCCGTCCCCCCCCCCCCCCAACCCCCCCAAAAAAAACCCATAACATACCAATGCTCAAACCAATCTCCGTCACCTCTACCATCAGTCCCAAATCAACAAACCCAGAAGAAGGGTTTCCTCAAGCAGGAAAAGGGGAATCAACTTTACTTGGGGAAGAGCTCACTGAAAAATGGAAGACCACAATCGGAGGTAAGCAACAACACATAGAGGAAGATGATGTTCCCATAGTGCAATATTTTCATACTGCAAAAACCAAGAGATCCGATGTTACCAGCAGGAAGGCAAAGAAACCAAGGTTTTCTCCCTAGCATAAAATCGAGCATCACTCTGGTAATCCACCTCTAAAAATTTATTCACTTGAAGATGAAGCCAAAGTGGCAGGGCATAAGATGCCATGAAGGCAGAAATGAAACACTTATCTTAGAATTGCAGGGGTCTTGGCCGACCTCATACAATTAGAAACTTGAGGGCAAACATCAAAAGCCTAAAGCCAGATGCAATCTTCTTATCGGAGACAATTTTTATCAATGTGAATATTAATGCTTTTGTGAATAGACTAGGTTTTTCAATGTATATAAATGTCCCCCTTTGTGTAAATGGGGTGGCCTTTTGTTTCTTTGGAACAGTAATCTTGATGTAGAACTTGTTCTTATTAATAGTAATGTAATAGCTTTGGTTGTGTATTTGGATCCCCCTACCATCCGTGGCTCTTAAAACTTATTTATTGCCCTGCTCAACACAGTAGAAAAATTCAGTTTTGGGAAAAAATGAGTGCTGTTGCAAATAGTTTCGGCCCAATGCTTGATATTGGTGATTTCAACTCTGTCCTCAGTCAAGTAGAAAATTTTGGTGGGAGACCCTGTGGTTGTATATCCCAAGCAAATGGCCTTAGAGATTATATGGACAGGCATGTCATGACTGATTTAAGCTTTTATGGTCCCAAGTATACATGGACAAACAATAGATAAGGCCTAGGAAATATTAGAGAGATACTAGACAGAGGGATTGTAAACCATCCATGGATAACCCTTTTCCCCGAATGGTACAATCCAGCACCTTCCCATTAGCTCCTCAGACAATTCCCCCATTGTTTTAAACACCTCAAGGAGAAACTATAATTACCACAATTTTAAATTTGAAGAAGTTTAGACTAGGAATCATAGCAGCCATGTGGTAATACAAAAAGCCTGGAACACACATTTCTAAGGCAACCCAAGTCTTATCCTGGCAAAAAATTTAAAAGAAGTGGAAAAAGCCTTAAAATCTAGAACAAAAATCATTTTGGACACATTACAATCACACATTTGACAAAACCCTTGTCCAAAATCCAGTCCAATGAACCTACTCCATACTCAATGATAGAGGAAGTTAAGTTAAAAGAAAATCTGAATGAACAACTCAGAAGGGAAGAAAGTCTTTGGAGATAAAAGTCAAGAATACAATGGCTGACAATCACCGACCTTAATACCAAATTTTTTTCACATGCCAACCATTATGAGAAGGCGCCAAAACTCCTTTGACAATCTAAAAATCAATGCAAACCAATGGACCAAAGATCATGATGTCATCCAAAACAAATTTCTTACAAACTTCAAAGAGATTTTCCAAACTACAAGCCCCATGATGAACTCTAAACTTGAAAGCCTTTTAGCCTTTTTCTCGAAAAAATTTCAAATTTTCAAAATCCATTTCTTTGTGAGATCCCAACAGATGAGGAGATAATAGCCACCTTGAAACAAACCCCATCGACAAAGGCCCTTAGGCCTGATGGCTTCATAGATCTTTTCTACAAGCATTATTGGGAGACTATCAAAAAATATTTCAATGCAGCCATAAAAATTCTTCTCTTTAGGGAGGATTTTTAAAGAGATGAATCACACAAATATTGCTCTAATCCCATAGACAAACTATCCAAATCTTGTTCATCAATACAGACCAATTAGCCTCTCAAATGTTTGCTATAAAGTCATAGCAAAAATTCTTGCAAACGGACTCAAGAAAAATCCTTCCCACAATCATATCTCCCCATCAAACTACATTTTTCCCCGAGAGAATCATCCAGGAAAATACCATTCTGGATCAGGAAATTTTCCACTACCTAAAAAAGAAAAGGGGCAAAAGGACTACATGGCAATCAAAATTGACATGGAAAAAGCCTTTGATTTTATGGAATGGGAATTTCTCTTCAGGATCATATCAAGTCTTGGTTTTCAAAACAAATGGATCAATTGGATAAGAGAATGTATTACAACAATCTCCTATTTTGTTATCATCAATGGAAAACCTTGTGGTCATTTCCACCCATCAAGAGGGTTCTAACAAGGAGATCCACTCTCCCCTTTCCTTTTTCTCCTCGGTACTGAAGCACTCACAAGACTCATCTCAAAAGAGGAAAACCTTAGAAATCTCAGTAGTATTAATATCCGCAGGAATGGGCCCTTAATATCCCAACCTTTTTTCGCTGATGACCTCATACCCTTTGGGAAAGCCTCCAATCAAAATGCCTAAAGCTTCTTGACCTGTCTCAAAAAATACTCTCTTTGGTCTCGTCAAAAAGTGCATGTGGGAAAATCCTTTATCCAGTTTGGTAGCAATACCCTTCCCAAGGCAAAAAGGGAAGTGAAAGACATTTTCAACTTCAAAAGAGCCTCTTCAAAATTCAAATATCTTGGCCTTCCACTCTCTTTCAAAGCCTTAAAAAAAGTCCATTTTGAAGAAATTAAAAAAAAAAAAAAACTCAAAAACTTGCAGGCTGGAAAGCAAAGCGTCTATCACAGGCACGTAGAACTACTTTAATTAGATCAATGGCTAACTCCATACCCTTATATCTCATGTCCACAATCTCCATTCCAAAGACCATTGCAAAAAACATGGATAAAGGCATCATGAAATTCTGGTGGGGCTTCCCCTTAAAAAATCCCACAATTTCACTCCAAAATTCTAGAAATCCATAAGCAAGCCAAAGTTTGTTGGGGGACTTGGCCTTAGATTGACCTTTGATTTCAACAAATCTCTCATTTTAGAGATTGGTTGGCAACTTATCAATGGTAGTAATGCTATTTGGAAAAAGGTGCTCACTAACAGATATATGAAAAATAACTCATTCTTTGCCACTAATCCTAAACCTACTGATTCTTGGATTTGGAAAAGCATATTAAAACAAAATGACTTCCTCAAAGGTAGCATTTGCTACCAGATAAATAATGGTCTCGGCACAAAGGTTTGGTCTAACCCTTGGATATCCACCCTCCCATCTTTCCAGCCCATTCCAAAAATTGAATCCACACAAAAGGACTTTTCTTTGATTATTTCTGAACAGACCATGGAGGAACCTAGAAGATGGAATATCATTCTCCTTCAAGCTCTCTTCCATCACCATTCAGTAGATGAGATAATGAAAATTCCCCTTACTCAACAAATTTTCACAACTTGGAAGATAAACTCAATTGGGTCCATCGCAAATCTGGTTAATTTTTAGAAAGTTTGCTTATGCAGCCATCACCATGGACCAGAATCCTAGCACGCCTCCTAATCAATCAAGCAATTGGAGAAAACTTTGGAAGATTAAGATCCAAGATAGGCTTATGCTGGAAAATTCTAAACAACATCATTCCCACAAAGGCCGTGTTAAAAGATTACATCCCAATGAGAAAAGAGGATACAAAGTGCTCAATCTATGGAAATGAGGAGGAAACTCAGAACCATCTTTTCCTAAATTGCACCTTCACAAGAATCCTTTGGAGGCTCTCCCCTTGGCCTCTAAACATATCCTATTTTGCAAACAAAGATTTTAGCCAATGGATGGATTGCATAATAAACCCCTCAAAGAACCTTAATATCCAAAGTAATGACCAACATCACTTTCAAATTTTGGCCATTATTGCTATGGATAGCATCGGGTATCTTAGGAGCAAGATTATCCATGAGGCCTTAATCCCAAACATTGAAAATTTTGTCACCAACACTCAAAAGATTTATAATGAACATTGTGAAGCTTAGGACAATAAACAGGTAAATACAAGTCACCTTTGGAGAACCACACTGAGGGATCATTACCAGTTGACATTTGATGTAGCAATTAGAAGCTCAGGTAGCACAACAGCAGCCATTTGTAAATAAGAGGACGACACCCCAGTTTTTGTCTAGACAGAACACATCAAAAGCAAGAACCCAAATCAAGGAGAAGCAATGGCACTATACATAGAAGTTAAGGAAGCAGAGGATCAACAAATCAAAAAACTCCTAATTGTTGGAGACTCACTACTAACACTGCAAGCAGTCAATGAACCGGCCAACACCTCAGATTGGACAATAGAACCAATAATAAAAGACATCAAAAACTCATTGCAGTCCTTCCAAAGCTAGGAAACCACAAAAATACATCGACTCTTCAATCGGTGCGCGCATTCCATTACGCAATGGGCAACGTCCAACAACCTATATGGAAGCATACCCCTCATCTCAATCCCTCCTTGGCTTTTAAATTTCCATAATGGAAAAGATCAACCTACTGTTCTGTAATCTTTTAAGGAATTCTCTAATACCCTCATGTTTGAATGTTTTAGTAAAAAAAAAAAAAAGATGTTAACTGCAAGTCTGAGCTGGCATTTTAGTTAGTTCATTTTCCCAGGTCTTTTACTCTACTCTGTATTATATATAAAGTGAAGCCAACCCATGTAAAGGATCATGTTGAGTACAAGATTTCAATTGAAGTTCTTTTCTTCCATTCGTTTCATCATATTAGAGTGGATACATTAGAGGGTCTACTTCTATCCACTTTTATTGCTACGATGGCATTGTCCACCTCTGTTTCTTTGAGTATTGAAGATTCCAATCGATATCATTTACAAAATGGAGATTCACATGGTTTTGTGTTGGTGTCTAAGCTTCTTATTGGAGATAACTATCATAATTAGTGCAGATCGATAGACATGACTTTGAAGGCAAGAACAAAATGAGACTCATCAATGGAACAATAACTCAACCTATTGATGCAAATCCCTTGCACAAAGTGTGCGAGCGTTGCAATCATGGTCTTGTCCTGGATTCTTAATTCTGTCTCTAAGGATATTGGGGAAACTATCATCTATGAAAAAACAGCAAGAGAAATGTGGAAAGATTTAAAAGATCAATTTTGTCAAGGAAATGGGCCATAAATATTTCAATTACAGAATGAACTTTCATCTCTAACTCAAGATCAATTGTCAGTAATTATCTACTATCGAAAATTTAAGTATTTGTGGGATGAGCTCCTTAATTACAATCAAATACCTAGTTATACATGTGCATGTAAAAATTGTACTTGTGGTGCTATGCATATGTTCTTGGAGTATCAACAGCATCAACACATCATAAATTTCTTATGGGATTAAATGAGAATTTTTCCTACATTAGGGGAGAAATCTAGCTAATGGATCCATTACCACCAATCACCAAAGTATTTTCTTTAGTGATTCAAGAAGCAAAACAGAGGGAAGTTGTGTCTATGAATAGAACTAGAGTGGATACTACAACTTTAATGCGCAAGATAGAGAATTTATGATGAAGTCTTGAAAGACAACAAAGTAGAAGAGACAAGCTTTTGTGCACTCATTGTGGAATGACCAACCATAGGATGTATAAATGCTATAAACTACATGGATATCCTCCTAATCTCAAGCAAAGGGGAAAGTTTCATCAGGAAATCAAGTAATGGCCCAACCTGCAAGTACATCCTTTGAATTTTAAGGTTATATGCCTTTCTCTCAAGAAGAATATCAGCAATTACTTATTGTAATTCGCAACAGCAATCTGACACAAATGATGTCAATCATCAAGCTGCAAATGTTTCTTCACATTTAAATCCTTTACCCTCATTCATAGGTAAAATTCTTCCCTCCTTTCTTGAAATTAAATTACCTAATGCATGTTATTCAAGTTTCTCATCCAACATTGAATTTCTAGAATTTACAGATACTACAAACCATATCATTCATAGGTAAAATTCTTCCCTCCTTTCTTGAAATTAAAATACCTAATGCATGTTATTCAAGTTTCTCATCCAACATTGAATTTCTAGAATTTACAGATACTACAAACCATATCATTCATTTGATTAAACTCTTCACCACAGTCACACAAATCCTAAACACATTTGTCAAACTTCCAAATGGTGATAATCTATCAGTCACACATCTTGTGACTATTCAATTATTTGATAGTTTTGTTTTGAAAGATGTACTATGTGTACCCACTTCTTCATATAATCTTCTTTTAGCCACTAAAATTACTTCTCATCATAAATGTCATTTTATTTTTATGCTTGATATTTGTTATATTTAGGACCTTATCCCTTGGAAGATGATTGAGAAGGGTAGAAGAATATCTGGGCTATTTGTTCTGTAGTAGCCATCAACTAATGTAGTAAGAGATTCACTTGTTTCTCTTGTTGTAAATCTTGTATCATATTCGAATTTCAAGCTTTTGCATAATATATTAAGTCATCCATCATTGTCTAGATTGTTGTTCTTGCTAAATCTATTCTAGAAATTGTCCTTACAAATAAAAAATATCAGGCTTTTGTACAATATGCCCTTTAGCAAAACAGAAACATTTATCCTTTCAAAATCATTGATATAAAGCCACATTTCCTTTCCATTTTTTTTTTCAAGAGCCAGTAGCCACCCACATAGTAGCTTTGTCCCAAGTTATTAAAAAATCCTTATTTATGGTGGAGGAATACTGTGGTAACAATGAATCTCAGGTATTGAAAATAAATCCCAATAAACCAACCTTTACAGAGAACCACTTTACATCGCTTAAAAAATAAACTACCCAAGAAAACACCATAAAAATTAATATCTAACATAAGGAATACCCAATTTATCCTTGCGAATAAGACCACAAAAATAATCTTGAAAGGATCCTAAACCAAAAAAATCCGAGATCATGCCTCTTGTCCCCTATTTTGCCAAAAAGTCTGTTACCATATTTGCTTCTCTGAAAATGTGCCTAAAACGAACATTCAAATAAGATGCTAATACTTTAATCTCTTCCCAATAATCCCAAAGAAACTAGTATTTACACACCTCAGACGCCAACCATTGAATAATAACAAAAGAATCCGACTCCATCAAAATATCCCTCAAGTTTAGCTGTTTACACAAACGAAGGCCATCCAATACAGCTTTACATTCAGCAATAGTGTTAGTGGCATGACCATAAGAATGAGAGAAACCAAAAATCACATCTCCATTCGAATCCCGAATAATTCCTCCACCTCCTGAGGTCCCCGGATTACCACAACATCCACCATCCACATTCAATTTTAATCTTACTCTCACTGGCTTCCTTCACAAAGGCCTTTTTTTAACAATAGGTAAAACCAGACATGATAAACTTTCCAAAATCACCTTATCATTTCCACCCATGTGTCGAAATAACTTCATATTGCTAGAAATATTCCTCAGCCCCACTTTAACCTCTTCCTAATCACATTTTCAGGTTTAAATTTAAAACCTTCCATTCAAGCTACACATCTAGTTTTTCATAGCTCCCAAGAAATAATAATAGGAAGGAAACCTTTAAGCCAACCCGCCTGTGACTTCAAAGACGCCCTTTGCCACCAGATATTTAACATGCCCTCCCAATTCCAAATATGTGAAACATTAATATTACAAGATTTAGCAAAGAAAGACCATACCTTTTGAGCTCCTTCTCCCTCACATAAAATATAATGCAAGGTCTCCATTTTAGGATTCACATCTTGATACCATTGGAATGCCTAAGTTTCAAATAATATCATCCATTGGAATAGCCCTTCTCTTAGCTCTCCATAAGAAAAAAGACATCTTCTTTGGTATCCCATTTTGCCATAGCCATTTTTTCCAGGGATAAATTTCTCCTCTCTATTGAATCAATTCCCAGGCTAATTTTGTGGTAAATCTACCATCAACCGTATGCTTCCATACACAAATGTCATGGCCTTGCCGAAGATGAATTTTAGACTCATTGATACTTTGAATCATCTCATCTGAAATCAAGTGCTGCAACTCCTATAATTTTGGCCCTGAAGCCTCAAACACATCTTCAACTTTCAAATTCAAATCTCCTACTACAGGAATTGAATCCTTTAAAGGACCATTTCCTTACCAATTATCCATCGAAAAATTACATTTTCCTTCCCGAATAAGCCACTTCGAATTAGATATCACTTTTGGCATTAAAGCCATTACACCCTTCCAAAATCTGGAACCTCTACTTAAATGCATCACTAAATTCAAATGAGAATTACCAATGTATTTAGGAGTAAAAAATCTAGACTACATGGATCCCCATTGAATCAATTTCCAAGCAAATTTTATCATCAATGACTCTTGAACATCATAAAGATTTCAAATACCAAGTCCCCCCTCCTCAACTGGCAAACATATTTTTTTCCATGCTATCCATTTCTTTTATTTTTATTTTCCATCAACGAACTCCAAAGGAAATCATAAAATAATTTCTACAATTTAGATATCACCCCTTTTGGTAAATTTAACACAAAAAGCATGTGAATAGGTATACTATTTAAAACATGCTTAATCAACACAATTTTGCCTCCAAACGAAAGCACTTTGCTTTTCCACCCTGATAATTTCTTCTAAACTTTTGCCAAAATCAAATCAAACATTCTTATTTTCATACTGCCTACAAATAACAGAACTCCCAAATATGTGCATGGCCAATTTCCTTCCTCAAATTCTAACATCAATTTCAACCTATTTTTCCTATTAGTCGAGATGGACTTAGAGAAAAACAAAGAAGACTTACTTGGATTTACTAGCTGTCCCGACTTCACTTCATATCTATGTAAAACATCCATAATATTTCTCAATGAAGAGATTCCCCCATTTGCAAAAATCAGGAGATCATTCGCATAAAATAAATGAGAAAACACCAAACCTCCACTAGGATGAAAGGGAAGAATATGCCCCAAACTGAACTCTTGATTAATCATGCGAGAAAGAACCTCTTCAGATAATATAAATAAGTAAGGGGAAAGTGGGTCACCTTGCCGAAGACCACGCGAAGCTTTAAAGAATCCTTTCGGAAAACCATTTAACATTACCGAATAAAAAGGAGACAATATAGCATTAAAAACAATACTCCTCCATTTCTCAGAGAAACCCAATTTTGCAAAGAATCTTTAGAAGAAAACTCCAATTTACACAATCATATGCTTTTGCCATATCTATTTTCACCTCGTACTTTCCGATTAATGCCTTGTATCAAATCTTGGGCCAAATAAATATTATCGAATATAGTATGACCCCGAATGAATGCTGCCTGCTCAGGAGAAATAATCTTGTCAAGGATCGGAAGCAATCAAAACACCATAATCTTTGCCATAATTTTATATACCACTAAACATAAACTTATTGGACGAAATTGGCCAAAACCCAAAGGCTCATCAACCTTTGGAATTAAAACCAAATTTGTAGCCCCAAAAAAAGTCGATAACAGCTGCCCTTCAAAAAAGTCCTTGGCCATTTCCAAAAGATCACATTTAATAACATCCCAAGCCATCATGAAAAAACTAGCTGAAAATCCATCCAGTCCTGGGCTACTATTCGCAGGAATAGACCAAAGTGAATTTTGGACCTCCTCCATAGTAGGCACTAAACACAAAGCCTCATTTTCATCCAAGGTAACAATCGGCTCAATTAAATGCAGCCCAACTGAATCTCAAGTTACTTGAGAAACTGAAACAAATTCTTGAAAAAATCTATTGCCCCTTCGTGCACCTCATATGCTGAATTTAACGAATTACCATCATGCAGTCTCATCCTCTCTATCTTTTTATTCTTTTTCTTTATTCTCATAGTAGCATGGAAGAAACTTGTATTGGAGTCTCCTTCAGCAAGCCACTTAACCTGAGATTTTTGACAAGCTAAAATTTCCTCGCAATGCACCCACTTCAAGTGATCTTGTTTACATTTCAATAATTCGGCTTCAGCTTGAGAAGAAAAATTACCTGTAATATTTTCCTCCAAGCCAATAATTCACCCTTCTAATCTTTTCAATTCTACTTCCACTCGGCCAAACACATCTTTGTTCCATTTTTTCAAGGTCCCTTTTAAGAATTTTAACTTTCGTGTTATCCTCACCATCGCACAACCATTCACTCTAGTATTCCACACCTCTTGAACAAAAGGAATGATATCCTCATGTGAACCCTACATATGGAGAAAACGAAAAGGTCAATTAATCATCTCTTCCTTTTTAGTCAACTGAAACATCATCGGAGCATGATCTGAAGAAGTTCGAGACAAGTACTTCACATGAATATCCCTAAAACAATTTAAGAATTGAATATTAATGAGTACCCTATCCAACCGAGCCCAAATTCTTCTACCACCTAACCTTCCATTGCACCAAGATAATCGATTTCCTTTAAAAGCCAAATCCAGCAAAGCACAATCATGAATACATTCATTGAACTCCAATTTAGCCCGGGAAGCTTGTAATAGCCCTCCCACCTTCTCACTATCATTTCTTATAATGTTGAAGTCCCTTCCCCCCCCCCCCCCAAATGAACCAAGGATGACCACAAGGCTGCTGGCTTTTAAGAAAATCCTACAAATCCATTCTTCTATCTCAAAAACAGCTAGCATATACAAAAGTTGCCAATACCCGATACCCTCCATGAACAAACCAACAACTAATAGCTTGATCCGACATTGAGACTAATTTTAATTCAATTTTTTCCTCCACAATCCGCATTATTAAAATAAAATAGCAAATTCATCCATCTTGCCCATCTACTACATTTATTAGAATGTACAAAAGGTTCCAAAGGAGCCACCACTGAAGGTCAACTTTTATTCAAAATATGCCGAAATCTACTTTTTGAATAAACAATCCCCCTAATATTCTAAGTAAGAATATTCATAAAAAATTAAATGAATTTTTTGGAATGAGTACGGTGCTCCAAAACCACAATTGATTTTTCTTTTCTTACCCCCTTGATTTTTTTCAATGGACCGTGCATATTAGGATCCGAATCAAAGCATTTAGCAGCTAATTCATTAAGAGAATCCTCTATTTCCCCATCAGTAACAGCCTGGCTCCTCACTCCCTCCTCTTCGAATGCTTCTGTATTCAAACCTCCCAAATCAGCCATACCCAACTCAAATTCCAAGGCCTCATTCATTAGAAGCAAAGTGCTTCTAGGTTCAGACTTTTTGGCAATTTTCTGAGATTCAAGCTCCACCTCCTTCTCTATAATATATCACACCAGTTCCCCTTTTGTCTTAGATCCTGGCCAAAAACATCACCCTGTATCTCATCAACTATATCCCTTGGCATAGAAGAGACAGCATTCATTTGTTCTATCACTTCATTGTTATTCAATTCCAAATCAGTATTTTTATCCACAGCCTTCGAACAAGAATTAAACACCACTCCCAACTAAGAAACATATAACATTTTTTTAGAAACCTCCGTACTCAAAGCTCTTCGATCCCAGATTGACTCAAGAATCACCTCTCTTCTTGACTTTGAAGACTCTCCAACAACCTTCTCAGCAACCTCTGTATCCACCCGATTTGCCACAGCCGTCCATATTTTTTTCCTTTGATCTTTCCTTTCTTCATCCTTGAAATCAATCTTCTTATTTTTTTATCCCCTGAATTTTGATCCGTCCTTAAACAATTACTCTCTAAATGACCCTGCTTCCTACAACACATACAGAACAAAGGAATCGATTCAAAAATTACCTTTTGAAAATGGCTCACAACCATTCCCAGATGCCCTAGCCAAAATGAATTCTGAAGTTGCTTAGAAACATCAATCCCAACACAAGTCCAAGCTACCTCAAGACAAGTCACGCATGTCGTAGCATTGTCCCTTTTCAAATACCTGCCAAATCCATTACCAATACTGCTCAACATTGATTCCTATAAATAATTTAGCGGTAGTCCCCGCAAGGTAACCCACACAGGAACCCACGGTGAATCTTCCTTTTCCACGAAATCTGAAGTCCAATGGGACACCCGGAAAGGAACCTCATGAATCTCTGAATTTCCTTTTGCCATAACACTGATAAAGTCATCTTCTTTAGATATCCTCACCAAAATATTTCTTGGATTACAAAGTTGACCCACCACTGGAATGGACTTTAAACCCCAACGATTTTTGATAAAATCCCGAATGTGATCCAGAGAAGGTCAACGACGTATAAATTTCAGTACAACCAAAAAGGGAAATGGCTCCACCGATTGTTGAATTTTAGCCTTTGAGAACTAAAAAAAACATTTCTCCATCAACAAATCGAGGTTCCCGTAGAGGTATACCAACCTCTGGAAGCAATTGTGGCTTTGACACCACCACATCCACGAATGCCTCCATCGATGACGCCCCTGTAGCATGCGAAGTCCCATCTCCTTGCCCTGCCGACGGCGTGCGCCATGTTAACCCTAGCAAAATCGCCCAATGTCCAGTTTACAAGATTATATTATTAAAAAGTGTTAAAAATATGTCTTTCCATTTAGTTCAATGTGATATAGGAAGCCCTTTTTCAACATCTACTCATGATGGTTTAAGGTATTTTCTTACAATTGTTGATGATGATTCAAGATCAACTTGGGTTTACTTGATGTGAAAACTCAACCATGATTTACTTGATAAGCCATAGTAAATTCTATCACTAAGCAGTGCGGCATTCTTGTTGGAGAGATGCTATGTCTGCTAAACTAGCTACATTAGAATCCAATAACACTCAGATCCTCACTGACCTACCAACAAACAAAGTTCCTATTGGTTGTAAATGGGTCTTTAACATAGTTCATTGCTGATGGATCAATTGAAATATATAAGATAAGATTAATTGTCAAAGGGTATAATACTCAAAGGGAAGGCCTTAATTACTTAAAAACTTTTTCTCCTATTGCAAAAATGGTAACAATCTGATGTTTCTTATCACTAGTAGTTGTTCATAATTGTCTTCTCATCCATTTAGATGCCAATAATGCTTTTCTTTATGGATATATGGAATAAGATGTTCACATGAAACTACCTTTTGGGTATCTTAGAAAGAGGGACACTAGAGTTTGCAAATTGTAGAAATCTCTATATAGCCTAAAATAGGCTTCTCGACAATGGAACTCAAAATTCACATAAGCTTTGTTGCGTCTAGGATTTACTCAATCTAAATCTAATTATTCCTTATTTACAAGAAAGGAAAGTGATTCATTTATTGCTTTATTGGTATATGTTGATGGCATACTGTTGATATATCAGCGGTCAAATTTATCAAATATTTCTTAAGCATGGAGATTGCTCAATCGAAAAAGGGCATTTATATATGTCAATGAAAATATGCTTTAGAATTAATTTCATATGTTGGTCTACTTGGTTGTAAACATGCTAGTTTTCAAATGGATCCTCACTACATATGTCTAAAGGTTTGTTTTTGTTTTTTTTTTTTTTGATAAAATAATATCATCAATTATCATAAACAATAGTAACAACCATTACTAATAAGCTTTGTCTAGCCATATAGCTAGAGCAACACAGTCTAGGACATCATTCCACCACATCACAATATCCTCAACTCTCCACGCATATCTTTCTAGACGATGTGCGGCCTCATTTCCCATCCTTTGTACATGTCGAACCTTGTATTCAGTAACGAGATGCAGCAAAGATTGCACTTCATACATCAGAGTCCCAAGACATGCAAAAGAGACTTGCAACTCATTCTCTTGTAAAGCCCACACCATCAACAAGCTATCACTTTCAACAATCAGATTAGAGAAACCCAAGTGAGCACACAATTGTAAGCCTCTAAACATTGCAAGTAGCTTGATAGATTCAGGATCAAAGACTTCATTTTCAAATTTCTAACAGCCATCACCACATTTCCATGCACATCTCTTAAATTGCTTCCACATCTACCTTGTGTAGATAAAAGAACATCGCACCATCCACATTTAGTTTAAGAAAACTAGAGGAGGGGGTTGCTAACAACATATATCCTCCACTCTTGCAGAGGGAACTATAGTGAAACTCTGATGAGCTTGCTGTAAAGAAAAAGCATGCTCTATGACTTGCTGAGGTTCCAAGTATAGATGTTGTAACAGCCCGCTAAAATTATCAGTTTTGGATTTTTTTCCCGACAGCAATCACATCTCTCTCGTCTTTACCCTCATCTGGAATCACGCGTATAGATTATCTTTTCCGTAAATCACGTAATTTGTTCTTCACCGACAGCTGTAAAATCATGAACAGTTTTATCCTAAGCGTTGTACCTCGATGGCGTTTTTCCGGATCTTATCCATCGAATTTCAAAGTATTAGATAAGCTTGTTTTTAAAGTAGCACAATTATAATAATTTAATGAGCTCTGAAAATATTATAATTGTGGATA
>QGSO01000316.1:789035-905410 GCA_011037825.1 Carya cathayensis | reverse complement strand
TTTGTTCTTCACCGACAGCTGTAAAATCATGAACAGTTTTATCCTAAGCGTTGTACCTCGATGGCGTTTTTCCGGATCTTATCCATCGAATTTCAAAGTATTAGATAAGCTTGTTTTTAAAGTAGCACAATTATAATAATTTAATGAGCTCTGAAAATATTATAATTGTGGATATTTATTTAGATTAAATATTTTAATTGTTTTAAGATATTAAGAGGTTTAATTTTACGTTGAAAATTCTTATTTAAATTTAAGTGTTTTATGCACTTTGATTAATTAATGATACTTTATCATTTTATATAATGATGAAGAAAATATTATTTTATAAATTTTAGTTTATAAAATAATATTCTACCTTAATTCATCGTAGTGTTTTATTTAAAGTGTTTTATTTAAAATAAAACATTTAAGCGTTTTTAATCAGTGTTTTAACTCACTGTTGGTTTATTTGAGGATCCCGAAATGTAGGATTGAAGCGTTATACTCTGGCCCTACCTTTTTCTCTTCACTTTTTCTTTTTTTCTTTTTTCTTTTTCTTTCTTTTTCTCTCCCTCTCTCTCTCGTGGCCGACGGATTGAAGCTCCTCCATAGCCGTTCGTGTTGAAGCTCCAGCCGGCGCCACCTCCGGCCGCCGGACCCCACCTCCCACTCCGGCCTCTTCCTCTCCCTCCGGCGAGTCCAACCATGCCGGTGGTGTACTAAACCGACTTCTCACTCTCTCTCTTTCTCCCTTCAAAGATATGGGTCTCTAGGGGTTTTTCTCATTTTTGGACCACCATACACGGCCAAATCAACCACCAAGCACCACCATTGGACTCACCTCATCAAGGGCTTCCTCCCCATGTCTTTCTTTTTCCCAAACTCTCACTTTTCACATATGGGTTTCTTAAAAACACCCGTTCGGTTTCACCACCGTGCGCCGCCGTACACGGCCACCCGTGGTGTTTCACCACCACCATCTTGTTCCTCTCATCCTCATGAACCTCCCCAAGAAATTTCATGACCAACGGAGCTTCGTAGAGCCGTTCTGGTTAAGTCATGCTATATGTCAAGTTATGCTATGCTTATGTATGACTATACTTATGCATTTATGCTTTTACTGCCATGCATGCATTTTTAACCTGTGTGTGAGTTTTATGTTAACTTACTGAGATTTGTAATCAAATCTCACTGTGGTAGTCCCAACTACCATTCCCCCCGAATGGTAGATCTTGTTACAGGACCCAAAGGAGAATTTGAATCTGGCCAACTGAATACGGTCATCTAGGCTACGGTGCGATGTTGATGATGGTATAGTATTTAACTTAGGTTAATACTTGTGCTTTTGGATTTGTATCTCAAGTATTCTTTTGATCACAACCATTTTAGACTAGTGTGGTGATCACGGCTTTTTAGTATGCCTTTATGTATGAAATATGTTTCAAGTATTTGGGATATTTTTAGTTTGGTGCATAGTATTGCTAAAGAAAAAAAAATTATCCGCTGCGAATATTGCATAATGCTAGATGCATGTTAGGAACATTGCATCTTATATGTCATGAACGGGGGCAGGTAACCTTGTGTTGCATGTCTCGACGCTTCAAATGTCCGTTCAATCCCAAGCGGAATTTGGGGGCGTCACAGATGTTCTACTATCATTATATTTCTCCTATGCCACAAAGCCCATGCTATTAAGAAGAAAGTGGTAAAAACCTCTTTATCAGTCTTACTCAGTAGTAGCATAGCTATGTTCTTGATTGGCATTCCTTCTTCTATATTTCTCAAGGGAGTAATATGCTTATTCCACACCTCTCTAATTGAGGGACAATAAATCAGAGCATGTAACAAATCTTCTAGCTCATTTTGACAAAACATACAAGTAGGCTCAATCCCCATATTTCTCCTCATCATATTTTCTCTAGTAGGTAGACCTTCCCAGCAAACTATCCATGCAAAGACTCTAATTTTATTAGGGACTCTTATATGCCAAATTTCTTTTCACACCTCTCCCTTATCGCTTGTAAACATGAGATCCCTCTCCCTTATCTCTTGTTGAAATTGTTCTAAAAAATCTGTAAGCACTTTTTACACTAAAAGTGCCATTTCTTTCATATTTCCAGATCCACTCATTTGCATGTGCTCCTGGGCTTATGACTATTTTGAGAATATCCGCTGCTACACTTGGATTAAAGAGAGCTCTAACTTTGTCAACATTCCACCACATTGTACATCTATCAATAAGAGATGCCACCATATCATCATCATTATACCCATCTATCAATAACAGTTCTTTATTCAGAGGCATGAAATAAAACGACGTCGTTCATGCCTAGATTTTTTTTTTAACCCCCTACCAAACAATGTCGTTTTGTCATAGACAAGATGACGTCGTTTGGTTTTTTTTGTTTTGTTTTTTTTTTTTGGGGGGGGGGGGGGGGTTAAAAGCCCCCCTCCCCCGCTACCCCCTACCCTTTCTAGTTTCTACGTCTGGCTTTCAAATCTCTCTCCCTCTCTCTTGCTCTCTCTCTCAAGACTTACGGTCTCACTCTCTCATCTTCGTCATCACCGTTTGTCTGTTGCTCCGGCAAGAATCTCTCTCTCAAGCTCTCCGTCTAATTATTTTTATTTTATTTTTTGTTGAGTTATGAAATGGAGAATGGAGGAAGAATGGGATTTGATTGGAGATGGAGGATGTGATTGTGTTTATGAATTGTGTGTTGTGGAGAATCGATTGTGCATGTGTGTGATTGTGTGTTGATTTTTGTGTGTGAATCGAGAGGTTCAAACTTTGAAATTTTGAATGTTTGATTTTGTTAGGGTTTCCGATTGGGTATGAAACCCCTAAATTAATTTAGGGTTTTGGATTGGAACTCTAAATTAATTGTTATCTTGTTATGTCCTCAATACTTTCATATATTCTATCTATTTCTACTAGAAATTAAAAAATGAAAATAAATATTACATCCATATATATAGATAGCAGTTTGCATCAATCCCCAACTTAGAGAACAAAATTATTAAGTAGCAAGAATATCATTGTTATTGTTTTTGTTTTTGTTTCACACAAGATGACTTTTCATGGGAAAGTTTGATCTGCCCTTTCCTTTTATGCTTCATTCTAATTTTCTAGGCTGATCTTTTAGAGAATTATTATAATTAAAACTCTTAAATTACTAATTATTTTACAATATGAAAAATTATTAAAGTTACCACTTAATTAATCTGGTAATTTAAAAGAAGTTATAATAAATTGGTATCATTCCTAAACTTTTAATTATTATGGAACAAAAGAAAATATATATAGTGTGAAATGATTATTTATTTTATTTCTACCACAAAACTTTCATTTATCTACTCGAATCTTTTTTTTTTTTATTGTTTTTTTGGTTTAAACTTGAATCAAAATTAAAGTGCTCTATAGATTTTTTTTACTAGGCAGAATAACTTATATGGCGCTAGCTTCTTGAAAACTAGTCAATGAGTTGGACTTATTATCCTAAAAAAACAGAGTTGGATTTATTATTAGCATAAGAAATAAAAATTTCCTTAAAAGCTACGCAAAAATATTTCAAATTACATATTTCAAAAATATTTTCTTAAGCTAGATTCTATATGTTCTTGTTATTTTTGTGTTGATCTTCTAGATTGCGTAAAATTTTCATTTTCCAATACATGCATGCCTAGATTTCAAGCCTAATATTTCACTTTTGATTATTTCATGCCTAGATTCTCAGCCCATGCATAAAATGAGACTATTTTTAAGTTGTTAGCATATATAATTAGTTTTATATTGTAGTGCACAGTACTTTCCAACTTGCCATCTGCTCGATGCCTCCCTTGGTAACTCTCCCTCTTATGCATGAAGAGGAATATGAGAGGCTAAGAATCTGCTTTTAAAAGGAGGGAGATGGAATGTAGGGAATGAGAGAAATATACACATCCTAGATGATGTATGGCTGCCTGGTTTTTGAGAGTTGAGAAAGGAAATCAGTTATCACAATCCTCAACAAAATTGGTTGACTGAGGAATTGGAAGGACATGCTACTTCTCTAATAGATTGCAAAACTCATTGGTGGAACCTTTCTAAGGTTAGATCTCTCTTCAATTCTAAGATTACAGAGGCAATATTGAGGTTGCATCCAAGTTATTTAGATGAGGCTGACAAGTGGATATGGGAGCATGAGAAAAGTGGCAATTTTAGTGTAAAAAGTGCTTACAAGTTTTGTAAGTCACTTTCTTCTGAGAATGTGGGGGAAACATCATATGGGGTATCCACAAAGAAATTTTGGAATAGTTTATGGAAACTAAAAATCCCTCATAAAGTTAAAATTTTTGCTTGGAGAGCATGCAAAGAGATACTTCCCACTAAGGCTAATCTTATCAGTAAAAGGGTAGATGTAGATGGGGCCTGATGTTTTTGTGACCACAGTATGGAAGACTTAGCTCATGCATTATTTTTCTATCCTTCCATTCATGAATATTGGTCGACAAAATCTCCTACCTTGCAACATATGAATCAGTTTACTTCTTTCATGGCCACTGCAATGCATGTATTTTTAGAAGGATCATCAGAGGACTTATCTGACTTTGTTATGATGGTTTGGTTTTTGGCATAGGAGAAATAAGATGATCCATGAGCAAATCAATTTACCACCTCTACAAGTAATAGAGTTTGCTTTTTCAAAGAAGGTCACGCAGGTTTCTAGGTTGCAGCAACCTGTTAACTCCAAAAAAGTGAATTATAGGTGGTTTCCTCCACCAACTGATTGGTTTAAACTCAATTATGATGGAGCCTTATTCTTTGACCATAATAAAACTGGTATTGGTGCAATTCTTAGAGATTTCTACAGTTTTGTTGTCACGGCACTTAGTTGTACTTGTATTCATTGATTTATAATGTTGATATAATGTTCTTTGGACGCTTTTATGTTTGTAATATTGTAATTGTTAAGCCTCAAATTTTGTAATAACTTAATTATTATTATTAATTTATTAAGTAGTAATCTGCAGTAGTACTTCATTAGTTCATTCGCTTTAAATTTGTATAGTGTATATTATTTTTATTCATCTAATTTCTTTTTTTAAATATGTTTTTTGTTAATTTTTGGGCCCAAAATTCTGGCCCATTTCTGCTATGGAACAGTTTCTGGGCCGAAGGCCCTTTTTTTGTTTTTCGGGGGGGGCGGGGGGTTTGGCAGACTGAGTGTCTGCCCCTGCACCTTGGGGGTCACCTCGCCTCCGCACTCTCAAGGCAAGCACTAGGGAGGAAAACCCCACCCCCACCCATGCGGGGGCGAGGGACAAGGAGGAGGCTAATCTGCCTTGTAGGGTGCAGGTAGCACCCCTAATTTTGGGCAAGTAGATAAAAGAAATTGAATACAAATATTATAAAGTTAAAATATTATTAGAATATAAGTTTTTTTAAAATTGTTTTTTGAAAAAGTTGTATTATTTTTTGTGTTTGTTTAGAAGTTCGGAAAAACTATAATGATTATGTAATAATTAGATGAAAAAAGTAAAAATTTGTAATTGAAAAGTGTTTGTACTTGATTAATGTTTGAGAAAGAAATTTTGAGATGAGATGAGTTTAATTTTCCAAACAACCCCTAAATAAATAAGATATATTTTAATTGGAATGTAACTATTAATATAAATTTTTACTAATTCTGAGATTTAATATCTCGATATAATAATTAAAATAGTATAAAATGCACTTTTTATCTAATATCTTAATAGAAAAATGATACAATGTCGCTTGAGTTTGTTCTCTTAATTTGACTGTTCATGTATTTTATATTATTTTTTATTTTTTTAATGATTAAGAAACTGATTATTAGTATATTGATATTTTTTTAAATGTTTAAAAATATTTAAAAAATATTTGAAAGAAAAAGAAATGTACAATTTTTTCTAAGAGGCATGCCCAATGGTCAAATCTGGACGGCACAACAGCAACACTCATCCTAGTAAGAGTAAAAGGGAAGAATACCGATAACATCATGTGTAGTAGTGTACTACTTGATTAAAAAAAAAAAGGTAATAATGTGAACGCAATAAGTAATACGACCAATAGCATCATGAGTGTAGTACTTGAAGAACATTCTTGACGAGCATGTATTAACCAGTAAAACAAATTTAAATACATAGATAGTCACAACATTAAAATTATGATTACCATATTAACAATGTTTGATGTTTTAACAATAGGACAAGGGAATTAAGGACTAATGTGGTGATCATAGGGGCTCACTCTCTCCCTCCCATGAGTGACAAAAAGTCCACCAAACTCCCCATCCTATACCACCAACAACCACTAGGCAGAGGGAAGGAAGAGCTTCGGCTCCTCCTACTTCTGTTCCTCCCGCTCCACACTCCCTTGTCCATGGTGCTGCCAACCTTTTTATTTCTTAGTGCTTTTTTGATTTTTCCTTAAGTTGGGAAATGGCTTGATCTACTATCTTTTGGAGTTGAAGTCTCTACATGTGCTGCCCATTTCGATTCCTCGGTCCTTGATCCTTCAGAAGATTGGAGAAGCAGAACCAAACAATTAGCCTATATGACTCATTCTTGGCAACTGGCTATTCGGATTGTTTGTACTTTGTAGCATTCTACTTGTATATTCCTGGTTTCGCTTCCCTTAACTAAAGATTATTATTAATCTATCAACTCAAAACAGTGGAACATGAGTTTTGGCCTGACATTGCAATCCACAGGACAACAAGTTAAAATGCTAAAAAAGAGCAGATAGTAGATTTTCCTAACCAATTCGATAGTCGAAACAACAAGAAGTAGAATACTCATTATCGTCATAGCTTTTGATCGTGTCATCGCAATCCACAAATTGGACCAAAGAAAAGATCAGAGATGACGACTTCTCTTATAGGGGATGGGTAGGAACAGTTTGAACCATCTCATACCCTTCTTTATATTTTATTTGTGTTTCGTTAACTATAATGAAATGTTTATTTAAATTTCTCACCACTTATTTATAGAAGTTATAATTAGGAGTTTAATCGATTCGTGTTGAACCCAAGGTTTTAAGTTTCGTGTAATTATAAAGTTACACATGGATTTTGATGATAACAAATGAATTTAAAGAATAAAGGAGTCTCAAGTTCAAGTTGTCTACACAATAGAGTCAAGCACATCAAGGAACCAAGCATGAGCAAGAAGGGAACAAGTTCACATTAAAGTCATAAAGTAATGTTATAAATATCTTAAAAATTCGAAATTAAGATTAAGTCTCAAAATTAATATTTTATCATAAAACATTAAAATACATTTTCCACATGTGCATGAATTTTTTGAAAATTAAATTTGAAAATTTTGAAAGATGATTGATTGTCATCTTTCACATGTGCATAACATGATTAGTTGTGCTTGGCCACACAAAATTTTCATCTTAAATACAAAATTCTCATCTCATCATTACAACTTTCCCAAATTCCCATATAAAATATAATAAACTATTCAATTTTTTCTTAATTTTTTCAAATCTCAAAACAATAATAATATTAAAATATAATTATTTTAATATTTCATCTTAAAATACAAAATTCTCATATGAAAATTCTCAATGGCCAAGCACAACCTAAAGGTTTGAACTTTAAAAATATTAAAATGATTGATTGTCATCTTTCACATGTGCATGTTTTATTTGAATATTTTCTAAAGTGATTGATATTTTTCTTGACTTATGCAAAATGTAGATGTCTTTGTTTGAAAATTTTGAAAAGTAAAGTGTGCTCCTTTTGTCATATGTAAAAAGTAAAATATTAGGTTTGAAATTTTTGAAAAGTAAAGTGTGTTCCTTTTGTCATATGCAAAAAGTAAAAAGATTAGGTTTGAAAATTTTGAAAACTAAGTGATGTTGTCTTTGACATGTAAATCTTTTTAAATTTGAATATGAAGTCTCATATGCTTATAAATAGATCATTTGAAAGCTTCACATTCACAACACCAAGAGCATACAACATTTATTCAAAACTTTCATTCTCTCTTCTCTAAACATTGAGCCTTAACCCTTGTTCATTTTGAGAGATATAGTTTGCGCTGTATTGTTCTTATTTCGCTCATTGAGGAGTGTTTTCTGATAACCTACCCACTATCAATTCTTGTATCAGTAAAAGGGTGTGTATAACCCCTGTGTGTGTAGAAAGTGTTCTACTCAAGGAATAGTTTAATTACCACGTGTAAAGTGATTGCAAGTGTAGAGAGTGTTCTACACGGATCCTTTGTAGCGGTATTGTTCAAAGGTGTAATAGGTTTCTATCTCCACCTGAAGGAGGTTGAATAGTGAATCCGGGAATCCTCAAGGGGTAGCTTGAGGCGAGGACGTAGGCAGTGGGGCCGAACCTCGTTAACATACTGAGTTTGCTTCTCTCTTACCCTTACTCTTTATATTTATTATTGTTTCGTATTTTGTTTATATATTATATTGTATATTTGATTTATAATTGTTATTTCTTTTAAATACAACTCAATTCACCCCCTCCTCTTGTGTTAGTCATCTGGGCAACAATTGGTATCAGAGCAATGGCTCTGTTATAAGATTAACTATCTTTTGAGTTAAGATCTTATGGCTAATATTGCAGCTTCATTTAGTGAAGGTCAATCTAGCAGTCGGCCTCCACTCTTTTGTGGAGATAATTACTTATTCTGAAAAGTTAGAATGAGAATATTTCTTCAGGTTTAAGATCGAGAAATTTGGAAATGCATTGTAAATGGACCTTATATTCCAACAAAAGTGGTTGATGGAGTAAAGGTCAAAAAGGAAGAAGAATAGTTTGATCGTGAAGACGATAGACTTTATACTTTGAATTTAACTGCTATGAATTTATTATATAATGCTCTCAATGGTAATGAGTTTAATAGAATAATGACTTGCGCTACGGCAAAGGAAATTTGGGATAACTTGGAAGTTACTTATGAAGGAACTTCTCAAGTCAAGGAATCAAAAATTTATATTTTTACTCATGAATATGAAATGTTTAAAATGAATGATGATGAATCTATTTCTAATATGCACTATTGTTTTACTAACATCATAAACAGCTTGACAGCTCTTGGGAAAGTTTATTCGAAGGTGAAGATAGTAAGAAAAATTCTCAACTCTCTACCAAAACGTTGGAAATCAAAGGTGACAACGATTCTTAAAACTAGAGACCTCAAGAAGCTCGAAGTGAATGAACTCATCGGGTCACTTATCACCCATGAGTACACATTGAAAATAGGAGAAGAAGAAGGAAAGCCACAGAAAAACTTGACACTTAAAGCTGTTCCTTATGAAAGTGAAAGTGATGAAGTTGAGGAAAATGACGACAAAAATGAAGAAGTTACGATGATAATAAGAAGAATTCAGAGATTCTTAAAGAAAAATAAAAATCCTCCGAGGAAATCCTTCAAAAAGTTTTCCAAGAAAGATTCAAGTAAAAATGACACTTTAATTTGTTATAAATGCAATAAGCCTGGTCATATCAAGCCAGATTGTCCTCTGCTAAAGAAAGATCGAAACAAGGGCAAGAAAACAATGAAAGCTGCATGGGATGATGATTCAAATAGCTCAGCTAGTGAAGTAAGCAATGAAGAATCAGCAAATCTTTGTCTTATGCCTAAAGATGACATTGAGGTAACAAATCTGGATAATATTGAAGATCCTTCATATGAATAATTCCAAAATGTTTTAAAAGAGGTATATGAGGAAATTGAAAAATTTGGTATCGAATATACTACTTTGAAAAAGAAAAAGTCTTCTTTAACAAACGAAATTGATATTTTAATAAAAGAAAATATCATTTTGAAAGATGAAAATCTTGAGTTAAAGAAGAAGAAAACTGATTTAGAAAATATTGTTGAAAACTTTACGAATGGAAAAAAAAAATTTTTGAAAAACTTCTTGATAGTCAAATATGTGTTTTTGACAAAGAATGCTTGGAATATATGCCAAAACTGTGATGACCCGCTTTTACGTGTATTTTCACTGAATGAGTGGTTTTAATTTAATTAATATTATAGTACTTTTATTTTAAATTATCAGATTTTAATTAGATTTTATTTGCTGTTGAGTTTAAAATTTGCTATTTAATTTATTTTAGCTCATTTTTGGATTTAAAATTTAATAGTTGGTTTTTACTAGTTATTTATTATATTTTAGTTTGACGTTGAGTTTAAAATATTTTCTTGGTGTTTATTTATTTATTTGATGTAGTGTTTAATTTATTTTAGTCGTTTTATGTTTTTAATATCGTTTTCGGCGGATCAGTTTCTGGATCCCGAAAGTGAGGATTGGACCTCATTTCTTTTCTCTTCTCTTTTTCTTTTTCCCTTTTTCCTTTTTCTTTTTCTCCTTTTCTTTCCTTTTCTTTCTTTTTCCTCTTCTTTCTCCCCGTTGCCCGTGCGTTTCCGGAAATTCTCTCTCCCTTCTCTCTTTTTCCTTACCGCACAGCCACCTTTGGCCGGCCATATCTCCGCCGTCCGGTGGAGGTGTCGTACACCACCCCCGCCATTCTCTTCCCCTTCCATCGGACTACATCCCCACCAATTTTCAGAGCCATCGGACCCACCGTTAGCCGCTACGCACGGCCTAAAGTTGCTGCCCCAGCCCAGTTTTTCCCCTTCTTTTGTCTTTCCGCGCAGCCACCTTCGACCGCCCATATCTCCGCCATCCGGTGGAGGTGTCATACACCACCCCCGCCATTCTCTTCCACTCACATCAGACTACAACCCCACCAATTTTCAGGACCATCGGAGCCACCGTTACCCGCCACGAGCACCTCGAAGTCGCGGCACCAACCCAGTTTTTCCCCTGTTTCCGAATTCTTACTCCGCCCAGATCCGCCACTTGCCGGCGGCGTGGTATACACCACCCACCCAGAAAATTTCCCCTCCCTCCGGCGCACCACCCCACCAAAGATCTCCCCCAACCGTGCCGCCGTTTGGCCGGAAAAGCGCATCTAAGCCACTCGGTTTTTCACCGATTCCGGCGCCGTCGCACCACCTCCGGCCACCATCTTTTCACCACTTCTTCCCCTACCTCTTGCGTCCTAACCCACCTAATTTCAGCCCCTTTTTGCACTTCCACCGCCGTTTCCACCACCACCCACGGCCAAAACTCACTTCCTTTAGCTTCATAAATATCTCAAGGTCATTCCCTATCAATTTGGTGTCTTGGTTTGTCCCCGTTCAAAAGTGGGCATTTTGCGACCCACGGCTACAGTGTATTTGCACTGTTACGTTACTTTTCGCTCGTCGTTTGCAGCGCGCCGAACCTTCTAAAAATCATATATAGCATTGTAAGTATTTTCCATACTCTACTTTTAGATTTAAATATATTTTGCTCTTACAATAACTTATTTGGTTGGTTTGCTGATTCCGGACTGAGTCCGAGGAGTTCGGGGGTCGGATGGATGGAGGACGGAGTTGCTTGAATTGTTGTTTTATGGTTGGTTGTATTTGTCGAGCATTGAGATTGCATTTACATGGTGCATGCACGTGTATTTTATTTTAAATGAGAAAATCTTGTTTTATTGGCGTAAATGGATTTTAGGGTGCGTGCGTATCATGAGCCCAAGCCGGGATGGGTTATTATCTCGGTGGAGCTCCTCTGGTCACTCGGGAGTGGATAATACTGAGTGACATCCCCTGGGTTGTAGCTGGGCGACGACCGGATCGCACAATACGGTAACACTGTCGTGTCGACTCCGTGGTCCCTAGAGTGGCGGGGACTAGAGGATGACCTGGCCAGGTACGCGCGAGGCGCCAGTCTGGGCATCACTCGTGTAGCTGTCACACGCGTAGACGTTACCTGCGGTGTGGCACAGAGCCAGAGTGTGCGGATGATCCCTAGGGGGGAGATCATGGTGCATGCATAATCGGATTGGTTTTTATGGTTTTCGGATGCGGGCCATTTTCTAGGAAAATGGCGAGGATGTGTTGAGGACTTGTGATCCATTTTCTGGGAAAATGGTGGTTTATTGATTGGGCCATTATCGGGAATAATGGCGAGGTCTGGTTTTGTGATCCATTTTCTGGGAAAATGGTGGTTTGGGCCGTTATCGGGGATAACGGCGAGTTTTTGTTTAAAGGATATGTTTTTGGGGCAAATGGGTTTTTGGCGTGCGTGGAAAAAATATGGTTTATGAGTTTTGTGCATTGGCATTTATTCATGCATATTGTTTGAGTTTAATATGCTTTTATCTAGTGGTGTTTGGATTTTACTTACCTGCGGCACCATTTTGGTACCGTAGATTTTGGTGCAGAGTTCGAGGAGGAGGAGGAGGCTGAGCCCGAGGATGCGGCTCCGTCGGAGTTCTGAGTTGAAGTTATGTTTTGGTTTTGGGCTTGAAAACAATATTTGTATTTGTATTATTTTATTATGTATCTTTGAACATAATAAAGAAATTCTGGTACTTAGTATATGTCTTTTATTTGTATTTTATTATTTTATTTGTATTTTATTATTTTATTATTTTATTTGTATTTTATTTAAGAAAAAATTCTGGTACTTAGTATATGTCTTTGCTATCCGCTGCGTATTTCTTCGTGCACATGTGTCGCTTGCACACACTTGGCACTCGTCGATAGGATGGTGACCCGTGTTGTCACCATTCGGACGTCCCGATTTCCCCGTGTCCGAGCGTGGGGATTTGGGGGCGTCACAAAAACAAAAATACAAACCTTATAAAAACTTCTTTGATAATCCTTCTATATCAAAATCCAGTATTCAAAATTCTTTTTATAAAAATAATTTTGTCAAAAAGGGATACTATTATAATCACTCAAGTTCTTCATATATGTCACGTGCTATTTGCAATTTTTGTAATAGAAATGGTCATAATTATCATGCTTGTCCTATTAAAAGAAAGCATACAATGACTATTAGGGTCATATGGGTAGCTAAAAATCCTGTTTCTTCTAATACTAATAAATAAAGGACCCAAAGAACTTGGGTACTAAAAAAAATCATTTTAATTGTTTTTATAGGTATGCATGAAGTCCTCCACAAGCAAAAACAAATGGTTTTTAGATAGTGGATGTTCAAGACACATGACGGGAGACAAGACTAAATTCTTTGATCTTAGATCTAAAGAAGAAGGACACGTGACATTTGGTAACAACTCGAAATGGAAGATCGTGGGAATATGTAAAATTGGTAATAAATCTTCTCTCATAATTGAAGATGTTCTACTTGTTGAAGGTCTAAAACATAATCTTTTGAGCATAAGTGAATTATATGATAAAAGATTTACAGTTACTTTTAAAATGGATAAGTGCATTATTTTGAATGATCATGATTGTAATATTTGTTTTATTGCTTTTAGAAGTAACAATGTTTATACAATCGATTTTGAAAAAATTATCTCAAAAGATGCTATTTGTTTTTCAGCTCAAAATGAAACTAATTATCTATGGTATAGAAAACTAGGTCATGCCAACATGAAATTTATTTCCAAACTTTCAAAAAATGATCTTGTGAGAGATTTACCAAAAGTAAATTTTCTTAAAGACAAAATTTATGATGCATGCCAATTTAGTAAATAAACAAAAACTTCTTTTAAAACCAAGAAACATATTTTCACCACTAGACCACTGCAACTGATACACATGGATCTTTTTAGACCAAATAGAGTTGCAAGTTTAGGAGGAAAATATTATACATTTGTTATTGTTGAGGATTTCTCTAGATATACTTGGGTAATCTTTCTTGCTTATAAAGATGAGGCACATAATGCTTTTACCAAGTTATGCAAGAGAATTCAAAATGAAAAGGGCTATACTATTTTAAGTATCCGAAGTGATAGGAGAAAAGAGTTTGTTAATAAAAATATTGAAATATTTTTTGTGATGAAAATGATTTTGTGCATATTTTTCTGCTCCTCGAACTCATCAACAAAATGGGGTAGTAGAGAGAAAAAATAGATCTCTTCAAGAGATGGCAAGAACAATGCTCAATGAGAGCAACTTGCCTAGTTATTTTTGGGCCGAAGCGATAAGTACTGCATGTTATGTTATAAATAGAGTTATGATAAGGTCTAAATTAAATAAAACCCCCTATGAGCTTTGGAATGAGAAAAAGCCCAACATTGGTTACTTTCATGTACTTGGATGCAAATGTTTTATTTTGAATGACATGGATAATTTAGGCAAGTTTGATGCAAAATCTGATGAATGTATCTTTCTCGAATATTCTACTAATAGTAAAACTTATAGAGTATTCAATAAAAAGACTTTGACTGTACAAGAATCTATGCATGTAGTATTTGATAAATCTAATTCTCTACTCTCCAAGAAATCCATTGATGAAAAAACAGGAGGTATAAATAATATAGAAAGTCTCAATCACAACAAAGAGAACACAATAGAGGAAGTCTAACATGGAGATATCAGGAAAGATCATCAAAATTTAATACAAGATGCAACCAAATAGTGAAAAATTGTGAAAGATCATCCAGTGGAACAAATTCTGAGAGAATCTTCACGAGATGTAAGCACTCGATCATCTCTTAGAAATATTTGTAATCATACTGCTTTTTTATCTCAGATTGAACCTAAAAATATTGATGAAGCACTTCTTGATGAATCTTGGATTCTAGCTATGCAAGAAGAGCTTAATCAATTTGAAAGAAATGATGTTTGGACACTTATTCCTAGACCCAAAAATCATACTATTATTGGAACAAAATGGGTTTTTAGAAATAAGAAAGATAAGTCTGGAGTCATTACTAGAAATAAGGCTCGACTTGTAGCCCAAGGTTTCAATCAAGAAGAAGGAATCGATTATGATGAGACAAATGTACCAGTTGTAAGATTATAAGCTATTCGAATGCTACTTGCATATGCTTGTTATAAAGATTTCAAACTTTTTCAAATGGATGTTAAAAGTGCTTTCTTAAATGGTTTTATAAATGAAGAGGTATATGTTGAGAAACCTCCAGATTTTGAAAATAATATTTCTCCAAATCATGTTTTCAAACTCACAAAAGCACTATATGGACTCAAACAAGCTCCTAGAGATTGGTACGAGAGACTCAGTGGTTTTTTGATTGAAAAATATTTTTCAAGAGGAAAAATCAACACAACTCTTTTCATTAAAACGAAAATGATAATATTCTTTTGATTCAGATTTATGTTGATAATATAATATTCGATGCTACTAATAAAAATATGTGTCAAGTTTTTGCTAAGACTATGCAGGAAGAATTTGAAATGAGCATGATGAGAGAACTTACATTCTTTCTCGGATTACAAATTAAGCAAGCAAAAATTGGGACACTTATCAATTAATCAAAATATATTAAGGAATTACTGAAGAAGTTTGGGATGGAAGGTGCTAAGAAAATTGGAACACCAATGAGTCCATCCACTAAACTTGATAAAGATGAAATCGGTAAGCCAGTTGACTCGAAAGTATATCGGTGATTGGTAGCTTATTATATTTGACAGCCAGTAGACCAGATATTATGTTTAGTGTGTGCTTATGTGCACGCTTTCAATCATTTCCAAAAGAATCTCATTTAATTGCAGTTAAGCGCATTCTTAGATATCTTAGTGGTACAATTAACTTAGGGTTATAGTACCCTAAGTACACATCTTTCAATCTAATCAGCTACACAGATGCAGATTATGTTGGTTGTAAAATAGATCGAAAAAGCACTAGTGGAGCATGTCATTTCTTAGGTCATGCACTAGTTTCCTAGTTTAGTAAAAAACAAAATTCTATTGCACTATCTACTACTGAGGCAAAATATGTTGCTGCGAGTAGTTGCTGTGTTCAAGTTCTTTACATGACGCAACAAGTTGAAGATTTTAAACTCATGTATAATCACATTCCAATCAAATGTGATAATACAAGCGCTATAAATCTTTTAAAGAACCCAATACAATATTCTAGAACTAAGCATATTGAAATAAGATATAATTTTCTTCAAAATCATGTGCAGAAAGGTGATAAAGTACTAGAGTTTACAAACACACGATCAGTTAGCAAATATTTTCACAAAACCTTTACCAGAAGATAGATTATGTATGATTAGAAGAGAAATATGTATAATGCATGTTATGAATATCTCTTAAAAGATAGACCAGAGTCCATAAAAGTAGAGAGATATTTTTTAAATACTTTTACATAAACTTGAGGTTCTTAGTATCATGTTTGAGACACTCATTTTCTTTATACAATATCATATCATTCCTATCCATGGGAACTGACAAGCGGAATGAAGAATCCAATAGAGATTTCAACTGTTTATTTTTCTACCGAAGAATTCATTCCCTTGTGTGAGACTCTTGAACAATTCGTTGAAGTACAACAATTTGTTCTTTAAACTTTTCAACCTTATGGTTTTTGACTTGTAGCCGCTGGGAAAAAGCAACAATAGAGGATGAGTAGTGAGTCCCGAGACTCACCAAGTCATAGATAGCATCAGAGTTTGACTTATTAGTCAAACTATTATTTTCTTGCTACAACATAGCACCAATGGCAGCTGCAAAAAGGACAGGAGGTTGAGGTGCTGAATACCTCATGAATGGATCTAGTGGAATGTTAGAAGAATGAGCCATTGAGAAAAGAATTGAAAACTTAAAGTGAGAATATTGAAAGAATGCAGATGAGTTAAAGAGATGAGAATAAGATTTGATGAAAATTGGATGAACTTTAAGACTAATTTTATAGATATAGCATAAAGAACAAGACAAACTATTGTCTCTTCAAATCTTATTTAGTCGAAAAAAATACAAGATATATTGAATACATATTGTCAAAAGTTTTCTTACTAAGCCAGCGAGATTAACAGTAGGTTGTCTTTATTTTTCTAGTAAACGATGAACCTCTGCCTGTTATCTGCCAATGTTGACCTTGTATGTAAACCCTTTCTCGTTCCAGCTCCTCTATTCGTGGTTGCAGATTATGAGCATATTAATTTGCAAATTTTTTCAACTCTTTGTTTTCTTGCTTTAGCCTTTTATTCTCTCTATCCTTATTAGCAAGCTTCTGTCGTAACTCAGATATTTGGATGTTAAGATGATCAATCTCACTTACCCTCGCCATTAACCTCCGAGACATAGTCGTAACAGAGGCAACATATTGATTACTGAGCATTCTTGATTCTGCAATAATCTCAAAATCAACCCTACTAGAAAAACGGATATCTGCTCCTATCATGGTATTGACGGTTTCAGGAGAGAAGATTGATGGTTGATGCATAAAGGGTTCCTGATTCAAGTCTGAAACATTAATGGAAGAGAATTGCTCGGCCATTCTATCGTTATGAAAAAACAGAACTCAAGTCAATGAGTAATGTGATTTGTTTTGGTATCCAATGGGTGAAAATGATCATTTTTTTTTATAGAAACTCAGAGCCTTCGATCTTGTTTGTCAACAACATCAGGCGATTATTTAAATCTCCAGCCGCACTAAATTCATAGAGTTAGGCCTCAAGCCTTTGCAGCACTTGTCGCGTCACGGACGGCTCCATTTTTTCAACTATCTACAGTGTCTACTAACACACCATTTTCTTCAGTCTATTTACTTGCTGCGGATCCTTTTTAATGATGTCAAAAGGGGGAGAAGTTTTAGACTAGAACATTAACATTGTTTTAATTGCTAAACTTGTTATATATGCTTGGAATTATATTTATACTTTTGCTTGAAAAACTAACGCACATTCTCAGGGGGAGCTTAAGTATTAATACATTCTTTAGGTTCTATCAAGTATTTGTCATCATAAAAAAAGAGGAGATTGTTGAACCCAATGTTTCAAGTTTCGTGTAATTATAAATCTACACATAGATTTTGATGATAACAAATGAATTCAAGGAATAAAGGAGTCTCAAACTCAAGTTGTCCACACAATGAAGTCAAGCACATCAAGGAACCAAGCATGAGTAAGAAGGGAACAAATTCACATTAAAGTCATAAAGTAATGTTGTAAATCTCTTAAAAATTTGAAATTAGGATTAAGGCTCAAAATTAATATTTTATCATAAAACTTTAAAATACATTTTCCACATGTGTGTGAATTTTTTGAAAATTAAATTTGAAAATTTTGAAAGATGATTGATTTTCATCTTTCACATGTGCATGACATAATTAAAAGTTTGAACTTTGAAAATATTAAAATGATTGATTGTCATTTTTCACATGTGCATGTTTTATTTGAATATTTTCAAAGTGATTGATACTTTTCTTTACTTATGCAAAAGGTAGATGTCTTTGTTTGAAAATTTTAAAAAGTAAAGTGTGCTCCTTTTGTCATATGCAGAAAGTAAAAAATTAGGTTTGAAATTTTTGAAAAGTAAAGTATACTCCTTTTGTCATATGCAAATAAAAGATTAGGTTTGAAATTTTTGAAAAGTGAATGATGTTGTCTTTGACATGTGAATTTTTTTAAATTTGAATATGAAATCTCATATGCTTATAAATAGATCATTTGAGAGATTCACATTCACAACACCAAGAGCATACAACATTCATTCAAAGCTTTCATTCTCTCTTCTCTAAGCATTGAGCCTTAACCCTTGTTCATTTTAAGAGATATAGTTTGCGCTGTATTGTTCTTATTTTACTTATTGAGGAGTGTTTTCTGATAACCTACCCACTATCAATTCTTGTATCAGTAAAATGGTGTGTATAACCCTTGTGTGTGTAGAAAGTGTTCTACACAAGGAATAGTTGAATTACCACGTGTAAGGTGATTGCAAGTGTAGAAGGTGTTCTACACGAATCCTTTGTAGCAGTGTTGTTCAAAGGTGTAATAGGTTTCTATTTCCACCTGAAGGAGGTTGAATATTGAATTTGGGGATCCTCAAGGGGTAACTTGAGGCGATGATGTAGGCAGTGAGGCCGAATCTCGTTAACATAATGAGTTTGCTTCTCTCTTACCCTTACTCTTTATATTTATTACTGTTTCGTATTTTGTTTATATTTTATATTGTATATTTGATTTATAATTATTATTATTTTTAAATACAACTCAATTCACCTCTCTCTTGTGTTAGTCATCTGGGCAACAATTCAGTTTTGAGCATATTTAAGAATTGAATTGGTATACACCGATTTTAAGAATTGAAGAATGATACCGGACAGATTTATCTTCAAAAACGGTATTTCCAATTTTATTGATTTTGGTCTAGTTTTTTTAATGAAATGGTAAGGTCGGGTGCTTAAGAAGTTGAGTTTGGAACAACAAACCAATAAATTATAAAAATATTGTCATATACAACAAAAAAATAGAATTATAGTAAAACTATTATAATATAGATGCATTATTTATATGAATCATATTATTATATATGTTAGTTATAATATGATGGTTACTTAAAATTAAAATTTAAAAAGTTTTATACTATATTAATTTATGTTATTTATAAGATTTTATGTTATATTAATTTTATATTATTAGATTATTATACATGAGTTTTAAGATATATAAAATTTCATATTATATTAAATAGAAATTTTGCATATAATATAAATAAATCTTATAAAAAGTTATTTATATATAATAAAAATAATATATATATACATCGATCTGGTGTAACAAAAATTAAAATCAAAATCAGATCGGTTTAAAATTGATTTAAAAAAATAATTAATGTCGGACTGAAGTGATTTTAGATCAATTACACCAATCTGATCCAGTGCAGACCGAATTATATTAGATTTTTATTTTCAGCCTTGCAACCTTTGGTTAATATATAAACGAATGTGCTCTTAAAACATGAATGAAAAGAATCTAGACTAACTTAAAAGACCGAACGTTCTTCAATGCATTTAAGATTTTGCACATAAATTTGATCTTAAAAGTAATAAATGCCGATTTAATTAAATCAGTAACATTCTATTATATAACAACAATCAGGATTTTAACAAAACTTAAAAATTGACGAGCTATAATCTCAACTTGAAAAGATAGAGAAAGAAAATTCATATTTCCCAATAATGAGTTAGATTAAATATACATACACATATATTGTACAAGTTTTCATCCTCCATGTTTTAGTACTTGACAATAATTTGCATGTTATTCTTTCTAAGTTCCAATTTGGTACAAAAAATTTTGTCGTGTTCCAAACTATCAAACCCAGTGACCCACTTCACTGGTCATTTTTTGAACTTAGATTTGCAAAATCAGTATTTGTAATAGTCATTTTATTGCGTACAAGCATGCTTAAATAAACATTTTCTACAGCTTAAAGGTACTAATCCAATTCTAATTTATGTTTTCATTGCAGACATACCTAACATGTACAGGTCGCTCCCCAGTTTGAAAAAGAAAAAGAAATGTTAGATGCTGCTTTACTATTTTAATAACTAAAAACGTAATGGAGGGAAGAGGAAAGCGGCAGGGTCCAAAACAGTGGATTGCATTAATTGTTTGGCAGCTGTTTGGTTTTGTAATTAAGAGGAGATGAGATGTGATTTTTTAAATAATAATAAATAAAATATTATTATTATATTAATTTTATATTAAAATTTTAAAAAATAAAATAATTTATTATATTTTATATAAAAATTAAAAAAAGTTATAATAATTAAAAAAAATAAAATGAGATGAAATTTTTTACTTTTTAATAACCAATCTCTCGATGGGTGAGCGAACGAATTCATTCTTAGGTGAGCAGTCGTGTAGTATAGCAATGAGAAGCGGACACGTAAGAAGAGCAGGTATACACGACCGCTCATGATAACATCCGAAATTCAAATCCCCTTCTCTCCCACTTAGTTGTTTTCAAAAACCCGCCGTCTCTTTTATTTTGAGTTGAAAAAGATCTATTTCCCCCAGAGCTGACCTGCATTTCAAACGTCTCCGTCTTTACTCTCTCACTCGCCTCTAGCCTTGTCTCATCAGATTGCGCATCTCAATCTCATGACTTCTCACTCATCACTCCCTCCCATGGCGCAAGTTCGCCAACTGCCCTGCGACGGTGACGGTATTTGCATGCTCTGCAAGGTCAAGCCCTCCGACGAAGACAACCTCTCCTGCAAAACCTGTGCCACCCCCTGGCACCTCAACTGCCTCACCTCCCGTCCCGAGACTATCGCCTCCGCTCTCCAATGGGAATGCCCCGACTGCACCTCTCTCTCCCTCGACCTCCCGCCTGCTACTGCTTCCGGCGGCGCCTCCGACGACCTTATCGCTAAGATCCGTGAGATTGAGGCTGATGCGTCCCTCACAGAGCGTCAGAAGGCGCAGATGCGTCAGGAGTTGATGATGAGGGGAAATGCTTGTCTCGATGGCGATGAGAAGAACCATAAGAGGAAGAGAGGAAAGGAGGAGGAGATGATTGTTGGACGAGGAGGTGGAAGTAACGATGTGTTGGATCTTTTGGATGGGAGTCTTAACTGCTCCTTCTGTATGCAGTTACCGGAGAGGCCTGTTACGGTACGGTTCCTTGGTTCTTTTCATTTCCCTTATCTTTGTTTAAAAAAATGTCATTTTTACTTTTTTTATTGGCGTTTGTGGTCTTAGCGCACTTACATATCTCACTTATTATTATTATTTTTTATTTATTTATTTATTTTATTTTCTAAGCACCAACACATCACCTTTGTTGAGTCCTCCATATATATATATTTTTAATTCATTCATACTTTATTGATTCCGAGATAAAACTATAAGCCATTTTGGAAATTCTCTGCACGGTGTTCTCTGTTTTGGATATCCTATTATTTGGGGTCCTGGTATTCGGTTTTTTAATATATATATATTTATATTTATTTATATTTATGTCCGTTTCCAGAATATCCATTCCGAGATAACTCAGGGTCCTGTCTTTTGTGCTAATGTCTCGTTTTTTACTGGTGCATGGCAATACTTTTAGATGTCGTATTATGCTACTTCCCACTCGCTATTACTTTACTTTCCTTTTCTTTATATCTATTTTGAATTAATCGCAGAGAAATATTAAACAATCTTTGGTTGCGTTTGGTTAAGAAAAATTTTAAAATGTGTTTTTATTGGAGTTTGGGAGTGTAATTAAGAAAATTTAAATAATAAAATAAAAGTTTTTTATGTATGACTTATATATTGGAGTTTGGAGAGTAGATTGGTAGAGTTTTAAAAGTTATACCAAGATATTTCCTTTAGTTATAAAATTTTTTCTAAGGTAGTAATCTTTATAAAATTTATTTTTGTTTTTTCGGTTTTTGTTTTACTTTTTGCTGAAATCTGAATTAATGATCGGATGAAAAGTTAAAACGTTGAAGTTGAATATAATCTTCTAAGATAAAAGATGTTTGAATTGAAGTTGAAGTTTTTTGAAAGAACTCTTGACCAAACAGGTCCTTTGTATTGGTTTGGTGGTCGTTAAATCCTTTTGGTCTTTCGAGGCTCTCGGTGATCTTTTCTCTCTCTTCTCTTCGTATCAGTTATCGGTTTTTTCATTGGGTGGAGTTTTGTTATTTATTATCTCTACCATCATATATTGTAATTTTTTTTTAATTTTTTAAAAATAATTTTTGAGTTTATTCTTTTTAAACTAATTAAATTCTTCTATTCATTATTCATATACCAAACATTTAGTAAAAGAAAAAAAAAGGAGATGTATGGGCTTATGTTTAGAATTTTTCTCCACAGTTTATGTCAATTACCATATGTATGGTTGTATTTTTGTTTTTTTTGTTAACATATGACTGGTTTAATTTTTTTTAAATCTAAAATAGCTTACCAAGATTCATTTTTTTAAAAATTTTTTTAATGGTTTTTTAGTAAGTAATGTTATTTTAAAGCTTCTATATTTACATTCTTTACATGACATAATTTAATTTGGAATATAAATTTTAAAATTTAAATTTTACAAGTCAAATATTATTATTTAAATAATGTGGATTGTATGCTTTATACACCGACTTAAGAATAGAAAAAGTCTTTCAATTGACTGTGATTTGTTTCCTCTCTCTCTCTCTGTATATATATATCATTTGAATATTATTTTTTATACTTTATTTATTCATTATAAATATATCTCTTCTACCTACTAATAAATTGACAATATTCTCTTATATTTTAATATTTGCAATATCTGTCCATGTGATTTTTTTAATGTAATTATGATGTCTCCCTTTTCAAGAAACAAACACAAAATAACTCAAATAGAAAATTAAAAAGGAAAATAAATGAGGATTTTTTTTTTCTATACTGCATCAACTCATGAGACTAATGTTAAAAGTGTGGTGTTTATATGACAAGAGGTGCATATGGAAGTAATGGAATTATCATAATCAATTTTAAAGATAGGGAACTTTCAATGGAGAAGATAGATTGTTCTTTGTTAGTACATTACTCCTATGGCTAAAGCTATTGACTTCAATTGGCTAGATTTGTATGATTTTCTTGATTCTATTTCTTCTTGATCTTAACTAGATGTTACCTCATATATACTTCCTATGTAAATGGGCTATTCCTATTCCTATTAATATAATAAAAAATAAGTCTGCAACCAACTTGAGAGAGAGAGAGAGAGAGAGAGAGAGAGAGAGAGAGAGAGAGAGAGAGAGAGAGAGAGATCAAATGTGGGAGACGAGGAAGAAAAAAAGAGTAGAATATTTATACGTAAGCACCATAGCAAGCTTGCAAAATAGGTTTTTATTTTACATGAGCCAGTGGAGAAGATATTTTCTCAAAGTGGTCAGCCATTTTGCCTTTATATGCAAAATAGATAACTCATTGTTAATGCTCTAACATCCTCATTCTATTATGTCCCCTCCCTCTAGGGTTAGAGATTTTTAGTAACATTAACATTCCATGAGCAAGGTATAAGATAATTCCATATATAATTAAAATTTAAATGAAACTTTTATTACTAAAACTTGAATATTAGCAAATATGATGAGACCCTTAAGCTGAAAAGTTTAATAAGGTACCTTCTTGTCAAAATAAGTTGACGGATATAAAACACTAAACTTTAATAACTCTTATAGCAAGGTTATGGTCTCCATGTATTAGCCTTGCCTGCTGGCACATCTTCCATCTCCTCAATACTTGGGACGGTTAAATTATAAATATAAACTGACTCAAAGACTCAGTAAGTAGATAAATCACATAGTTACCACAATTTTAAATAGATCTATCACTTTTAAAAGGACATACATGAACTGTAATAACAATCACCCATATAAGATGTGTTTTTGTTAATCTTTTGGTGGCCAACATAAAATCTGGCCTTGTGTGTAAGGCTTGGTGATCTTAAAGATCACAATTTTGTGCCTGTGGCAATGGGTGGAATGCATTCAAAGTAGATGGACAACTTGATAAATTTGGCCTCGTTTGTTTTCGCAGATTAGATGATATGAGATTAGTTGACATAAAAGTTAAAAATTAAATAAAATATTGTTGAAATATTTGTTTAATATTATTTTTTGTTTTAGAATTTGAAAAAGTTGAATTGTTAATATATTATTTTGTATGGAAAAAGTTGTAATGATGATATGAGATCAGATGAGATGAAAAGTTTTTCAGAAAGCAAACAAGGTCGGTGCACCTGAGAGAGCCATTCTTGGTATTGCCATCCACCCCTCATCCTTTTGTTCCTTCAACCCTCAACAATCAAAAGGCCAACAAGAAAAGCATTTACGTACGGTCATTCACCCACATGGTCATCTAATTTTCTTTCTTTCCCTTTCCTTTCCTTTCTTTTTCTTTTCTTTTCATTTCTTTCATCCATCATTTAGCATAATACTCCTGATAAATACATCACATTACGAAAGCAATGATGCCGTTTCATAAAAGAATTAAGCTTTATGTTATCACAATAACCCACCCTTGGGTAGCCTTGGTAGTAAGGGTGAACTTGTGTGCATTAGTCCCATGTCATAAGTTCAAGTCCTCTTGGGATCAAAATGCAATTTAAGTAGGAGGCGATAGTGGTGGGTTGTTGTACTAGTCTCTCCGGGGGTTTAGGTTTCATGGGTGAGCCCTCTGTTGTGGGGTGGTTCCCCCGTCATAAACAAAATGTTACCACAATAATTAAACACAATTTCATAAAAGAAATACATCTCAATTATGTTAAAAGAAGCCATGATCATATCTACCTACTCTCTGGCTTGCTCTTAAAAGAACAATTCTACTCTTAAATTTTTTCTTTTTCTTCCTCCTCTCTCTCCCCTTCCCATTCTCTTGTCCTCTCTTGCACCCTTCTTTCTCCCTTACTTTATTTCCGGCTAACCTTTAAGTAAGAAAACTGTGCATGGGTTAATTATCCGTTTGGCTGTTTTAATTTTAATTTTTGATTTTTTTTGGAAGCCGGCAGCAATGATGCTGAGAAATGAGAAATTTTGACACCACCAGCATGTTCTCATTGGAGGAAATGCTGGTTACTGCCATTATTTTTTTTGTTCGTGTATATAATGTTGGCAGCTACCATGCTGCCACATTTCCTAAAAGACAATCCTTTTTTCATACTCAATAGGGGGAAAAGTGAGGTGGCCAACATATCAGGCCATGAACTATTGTTGACACTCCACTCTTAGTGGACGAATTCCCAGCTTGCTAAATCTGTACAATTCTTATGCGACCAATCATGCATTATGAAGGAGTCAAGTGTCAACAATCTGTCCACTAGAGTTTCTAGACAGTGTTTTGGCTTCTTGCCCTTTCCTAGCCTTAATATTCTCTCACTTAACTTAGAGGCTACGCCAAGGCCTCGTTTGGACACTCAAACATTCTTAGATATTTTCAAAACTTTTCATAATCTTTTTTCCAAACATTACTCAAGCAAAAAACACTTTTCAATTTCAAATCTTCAACTTTTTTTATCTAATAATTACCTAATCATTACAACTTTCCCAAACAACCAAACAAAACACAACAAAGTACAACTTTTTCAAATTTCAAAACAAAAATAATATTCAAATAATTTTTTAACTTTATAATATTTTTAGTTAACTCTCTCTCTCTCTCATTAATCCCAAAATCAAATAAAACATCTTAAGTCAAACCATTTCACTATTATTTACAGAATTTTGAGATATTTTAAGTGTCCAAATGAGCCCTTGAGTGCAGCTTCTTGGACTACTTTGAGGCTTGAGAGGATGCAAACAATTATGTCAGAGAGGGGATAGAAAGATTGTATATTAGGATTTTGAAAATAGAAGCTACTAATCTATGGCTACAGCACGCTTTCAGACGGTGACTATTGTTTTTCCCAGAGTTTCTTGATGAAAACTCAGGACAATGTGAGCTGTATGGGGCAGCAGACTTGGGAATTATTTTCCTTCAATTTTTGTCGAGGGGAATCTTTTTTAATCCATAATGTTTGACCCACAGCTTCCTAGGCTTCCAGATAGATTCTCCTGCTCTTACAGGTTTAAATATGGTCCTAATTTGGCCAGTTTTTGAAGACTTACCTACTATAGCAGATTTGAGACCATGAATGACATAAGTCAGAACTTAATTCTACACTAATTGTACTTAAATATATTTCGGCATTTAAAACTTGATAAAACAACAATTAATATAATACTTATTGGCTTTTACCAATATTTAAAACCCAACCAATTGGTATTAAAAATATATTGGTAAACTAATTAAGAAAAATCAAGCCTAATTAAAAAAGTGCTAAATTAAATCTGTAGGGATCTGGCATGACATTATAGATGTACTTGCTTAGTTCATTATGATTTTTTTTTCTTACAGATTTTTTCATTCTTCAGGGCTTGTCCCTGTCAGCTACGGTTTTATAGGTTCTATTGGTCATTTAGGTGTCAACATCTGACTTAATAGAATTACTGTATCCATTGACTTTCTTAATGGCCGCATTTCTCAATGTGGTCTTGGGCCTTCATCAACCCTATTGCACGAATTTGGCATTTGAAGTATTTGAGGTTTAGGTGTTCATTATTGTTCCTTAGACATGGAATTTTCACCATTGTGCCTGCCTTCATTGTTGTCTTTGTATGCTACATAAGATTGTGCTTGTGATATTTGGTTGTTAATTAGGTTCTTGTTTTTTTGCTTTTGCCAGACACCATGTGGACACAATTTCTGCCTTAAATGCTTCCAGAAATGGGTTGGGCAAGGGAAGCGTACCTGTGCAAAGTGCCGGTGCTCCATTCCTTCCAAAATGGCGAGTCAACCCCGTATCAATTCTACCCTTGTGGTAGCTATTCGAATGGCAAAGGTTTCCAAGTCAATTGGTTCTGGAGGGCCTTCAAAGGTATATCATTTTGTACACAACCGGAATAGGCCTGACAAGGCGTATACTACTGAGAGGGCTCAGAGGAGTGGGAAGGCCAATGCTGCAAGTGGGAAGATATTTGTCACTATTTCCCCTGACCATTTTGGTCCCATCCCAGCTGAAAATGACCCAGAAAGGAATCAGGGTGTGCTTGTTGGAGAGTGCTGGGAAGATAGATTGGAGTGCCGGCAATGGGGTGCTCATTTTCCACATGTAGCTGGTATTGCTGGGCAATCCAACTATGGTGCACAGTCAGTGGCTCTTTCAGGGGGCTACCAAGACGATGAAGACCATGGAGAGTGGTTCCTCTACACTGGAAGGTTTGTTTTCAGACGGTGCTCTTTCAAATGGTTCTAGTTTGTGGCTCAGCAGTGAACACTGGATCTGTTATTTTATTCTTCATTTATTCATGTTCTTTTAAAAGATTAAAAAATGAACATATTACAGCTGATCGTGGCTGCTATTTATGATTTATTGGCATCTATAAGATCAGATACTATGAGGACTTTTGGATACTATGAAATCCCCATTGTGGCCATGTTCTGCCATCCATTTAAACTCCAATCTCCAACTCTAGTGCCTGCATATACAGCTCTTTAGCTTTGTTTTGCATTGGAGAGTTCCTGTTTTGAGTATGTCTGCTGTACATAAGGATAAATTTTGTAGATAATATTAGGATCAAACAATTTCTTTTGTTTGAAAGTTTTTCTTTTGCTTTATTTGTCCTAATTTTCAAGTTATTAATGTCTATTTTTGCCTTCCTCTTATCAAACACGTTTTCAATAAATGTGATCAAGTTATATTCTACCAATGGTCTCCTCACATATGAAGCGTCTATTATGTTTGATGCTTTTGCATGTGCTTATGCATGAATGGCAGTGGAGGCAGAGATCTTAGTGGGAACAGACGGACAAACAAAGATCAGTCTTTTGATCAGAAGTTCGAGAAACTGAACCAGGCACTTCAAGTTAGTTGCTTAAAAGGGTATCCTGTTCGAGTTGTCAGGTAATATTAAATATTTAATGAATCTTTCTCTCACTTTAAGGTCATTTCAATGCATTGTTTCATATTATAAGTTTGTCGTTATTGACTATCACAGCTTAAAATTCCCTACTGCATTTACAAATTTACTTTGGTAAAATCATTTTTAGTATGGCTAGAAGTGGTATTGAAATTTTTTTCAGAGCCATTGCTCCCACAGTTGAAAAATATTATCCAAAGGTGTGATTTAAGGTTGTCTATTTAGACTGTTTGTGTCAGTTGCCATTTCACTTTGCCTGGGAAGTCGGGAACAAATTCTCATTCTTATTCCAGATATTGAAAGAGCCGGCTAATAGCTTACAATGTAACAACATGTTTGTTAGAGGAAGGAAAGTTTGTGATTATACTAAAGGAAAAGTGGTTAGTAAAAGGAAACCGTACTTTATTGCTGGTAAAATTTATAGTTGGGCAGTGAACCATTCAAAACTTATTATTGTATGCATAGGGATTAAAAAAGGAAACTAGTAATTGTTAGTGTTTTTATTTGTTCTTTTTTCCATATTATGATGAGCAGGTCCCACAAAGAAAAGCGCTCTTCATATGCCCCGGAAAAAGGGGTAAGGTATGATGGTGTCTATAGAATTGAAAAATGTTGGCGCAAAGTGGGTATTCAGGTAATATGTGCTATTCTGCATGTTTGCATTGCTCATCTGTTTTACTTTGCCTGAACTGATCTGATTTGTTTCCATGACATAGGGTTTTAAGGTCTGCAGGTATCTGTTTGTTAGATGTGACAATGAACCTGCCCCATGGACAAGGTTTGTGTTTCGTCATTTATTAACTGGCTTAATTCTGTCTTGTACTCTACTAAGGTTTCCTAATTCAACTGCAGTGATGAGCATGGGGATCGACCTAGGCCTTTACCTGTTATTTCTGAGCTGAAGAAGGCAACAGAAATAACGGAGAGGAAGGATTGCCCATTATGGGACTTTGATGTGAGTGGTCTCAATTCTATCCCTGAACTTAAGATTGTTTATTAACAATTTTGGTTTCTTGATTCTTCTGTTTCAGGGAGATTGTTTTCTCAATCAATAGTTGATATGAGTAATGAGCCAAAGCTAATATGAGTTTAGGGTGATGTTTGGTGTTATTCAAGAAATGAAGTTCAATAAAAAATTCTAAAATTAGCCACAAGCAGTGTTGGTAAAAGCTTAAGTGCAATGCAATGATGTTGAAGTGATTTGCTTACCAAATGCAACATGCATTTAAAAAAATGCACTATTTTTGTGCTTTTTGTGTGAGCTCAAAATGCAAAAAAAAGTGAGCTTCTATAATATTTATCCAAAAAATATGAACAATCAAGTCAAGACCCAAAAACAAAAATATTCAAGATTTAGTTAATGCTTAATATCATTTACATCCCATGTGGTGTATAGGCTTTGAACCTGATATTATGGTCAAGTTGGCTTTCTAGATGATGGATTGCTTTTGTTAGCATTGAAGTCAATACATACAATTCTTGAGTGTTTTCTTTCTTTTTTATTTTTTTATTTTTTTATTTTTCCTTTTTTGTGGCTTTTTTGGTAGATTTTGATTCAACCATGTACTTTAATTTTGTCAAGGCTATTTGATAAATTTCGTAAAGCACGAGAGAAATATATAAAATGCTATGTTTAAATTTTATTTAACTTGTTGACTACTTAATTGTGATGTTGCGTAATAGTCTAATACTAAATTGAGTTAATGATTTAAACGTGTGCTACCTGTAAAAAAAATAAATAAATTGAGTTAATGCTAAATATATTATCATCGTGCTTCCTAAACCTTTTTTTATTGTATTTTATGGACTTTCTGTTATTATAAATCGTTTTATAAAAATGTGCGCTTTACTTCAACTAGGCGTGTGTTTGTGCATAGCCTAGGCTCTAGACAATGTCTGTGCTTGCGTTGATACTTTCACCAACACTGGTAGTAAGCTTCTAAGCACCATCATTTTCCTGTGTGTTGAATTATGAGTAATCTATTTTGCTCAAAGGAGGAAGAATGTTGCTGGATGTGGAAAAAACCTCCTCCACCTAGCAGGAAACGGGTAGCTACTGGGAAGTCCGAAGACATAAAGAGGTCAAGGAATGCAATGAGGCGAGCTCAGAATATGAGTGTAAGGGAGAAGCTCCTGAAAGGTCTGTTCTCTCTCCATTATTGAGTCATCTATCATTAGCTCTTTTGTTCTAGGCTATATCTGGTATTTTGGTAGGGTATATCAAATCTAGGAAGAGAAGTTCCATTAGCTAATGATTCGTTGGGACTTGGAGGGTCTTTTTTTAATTTTTTGAAATAGTAAAACAATCAAAAGATTTAGTGGGTTTGTCTAGTACTTGACAAATCCAATTAGAATAGGAAATGAAGAATTACCACTAGTAGGGATATGGATGGAGCCTCTCTCAGTAAAGGGTTTGCATGGTAAATCATGTGTTAGTGTTATTTAATTTTACATTTTATGTTCGCTCATGTATGTTTGCATATGCAGAGTTCAGTTGCCTCATCTGTCGGCAGGTGATGACTCTGCCAATAACAACACCATGTGCTCATAATTTTTGCAAGTTGTGTTTGGAGGATGCATTTGCTGGAAAAACTTTTGTGAGGGAGAGAAGCAGAGGTGGAAGGATGCTTCGATCCCAGAAAACTGTCATGAATTGTCCATCTTGCCCAATGGACATCTCTGATTTTCTCCAAAATCCTCAGGTGTGCCATGCGATGCACCATTTTTTTCTCTTGATTTACGTGAACTGAACTTGTGCTTTATTTTGCATTCGTTTTCTGAGAAAATGGGAGAAGAGCGACAAAAACCAGTAACGCTGATAGTTGGGAATGAATCTTGGTTGGGAAATGCATGGCCGTCAGTTTCTTGTTTTCATTGCAACAAATGGGGATTACTACGAACGGAACTTTATTTGTGCTTTATTTTGCATTTGATTTCTGAGAAAATGGGAGGAGAGACCAAAACCAGTAACCCTGACGGTTGGGAATGAATCTTGGTTGGTAAATGCATGGCCGTCAGTTTCTTGTTTTCATAGCAACAAATGTTGGTTTACTGTTTTCCCCCCTTTTTCATGTATGGACGGACCTTTCTTAATAACCAATGGAGATGGTTTGGGGTAATTTGTGGAATTGATTGTGGCAGGTAAATAGAGAGTTGATGGAGGTGATTGAGTCGCTGAAATCTAAGACTGAAGAGGAGAATGGGAACTGTATTGAGTCAAGTGAAGAAACTGATGGCAATGAGGATGGTCATCTATCGTCTGCGAGTGCTGAAGCTAACATAGAGAATTCAGAAATCACAGGTGTAGTTGATGGTGTGCAGACTCTCAACAAAAGCAAGCCCAAAAGAAGCAGAGAGCATAGGAAAGTAGATGTTGGGGAATCATCGTTAGGAGCAGGAAGACCAAAAGAAGGAAATGATTCACCATCAAGTCCCCTCCATATGCAATCTGATGACGACTTTCAATAATTACTCTAAAATGGTTGGATCATCAGGTAGACTCATTTCGTCGAGTGGGATTATTTTGAGAAGGGGAGATTCTTGTGACCTCTAGGGTGAGTGAATTTTTTTTTTTTGGAGGAATCTCAACTTTCTAGAAAAGGTTCTTTTTGGGAATGCTTGAAATATATTTGATGTAGAAAATCGAAACTTAATTAATTTCATAATCTACTTCAGTTTGGAAACCATTTGAGATGACTTATGTTTTCATTTTAAAATTTATTCTGTTTTTAGGTGGGAGGGCAGAGTATCTAAAGCTAAAGCCTGAACCTTAAAATCCCTACAGGTTGTGGACCATCACGACCGATGACTGATGAGGTGTTAGGGCATGTTTGGGATTGTGTTAAAAGTTTTAAAAACTATTTAAATAGTTTTAGAAGCTTATTAATGATAAATTTGGTTGTTTGCATATTAAAATACTTTTTAATATCATTTTGATATTTTTGATATTTTAATAAAAAAATATATTATTTTGATATTTTTCTTCAAGTGTGATTTTCCGAATGATATGGAATGTAGTTACAATTTAAAGGAAATTATCAATGAGTGAAAATATACATTACAACTTTCAAATAATTATCACTGTACCATTTGGTATTATATGTGGAAATGCGAAAATCCAAAAAGATTGTTTTTGTTATTATTTGATTATAACATTTGGTTTCTATTAAGGATATGAATATGATTTTTAAAAAATTAAATATTTTTTTTATGTCAATTACCTCAAATATTTTAAATATGTTTCTAAATAAATGTAATATATTAAAAAGGGATGGTTCTATATACAGTCCGCAATAGGGGTCTGTATTGCAGTCTCAATATAGGAAATGTCAATAATATCCCCATATTTACCGGTGAATTGATAGTTTTACCCTTAAAGTCACTACAATCTAAATCTGAAAATAGAATTTCAAAGCTCCTACGACGTTTTCCCTCTCCCCTCTCCAGCCACTGGACCAGAACGAACGAAATTGCTACACCATCAAAGACCACCTAAAAACGGAATCTCCTCTACCATCGATGGTATTACATCATATTTTCTGCTGTTTTTGTTGTAATAATTTTTCATTATTGTAATTTATTTTACAGAAAAATGTCTCTTATATTGCTCTGTACATTCACAGAAATCTCTTTTATATTGCTCTGTACATTCACAGAAAAACAACATTTGCACGCCGTTTTTCCTCTCCAGCCACTGGACTCGAGTGGTGTATCTACTTGAAAAGAATTTGCAGTGCCTGAAATCTGTAAGTATGTGTTATGGTAGCATGAGAATGGGTAGATTATTGGCCGTGAACGAGACACACAACATTTATTTGTAGATGACAAAATGCCCGGAACCTATTTTTTATTCTTGAGAGGTGCAGGGTGCAGGGAGACTTTTCAATGTGTGGTCTTGCATCTAGTGTTTGGAAAGTTATACTGATTTTAGACTTAATGTGAGCATTCTATACAAAATGTGAGCATTCTTCCATTGTCTTTGAATTCGTTCATAACATTTTCCCAAATATTATCAAATATCTATAACTTGTTACGGCATAAAAAAGACCTTACGAATACATTTCGCAACTATAATTGCAAGAGACTCGATAGCCAATATTATTATATGATCATGAAAAATGGTTTGTTCCTTGGATTCTATGTTATAAAATCAGTAGTGCCTCTTAAGTCTGTTTAAATAGGTAGATCTCAAAGGGTATGTTGACTTCTCATAAATATTTTTGTACATTGCAATAGTTGAACTAAACATGCCTCTTCGTGATTGGGTTATCTCCATGGCCATGTCCTTTTGTCCCTAATTAAATTTTTGTTCATTGTTGCCTCCCTTGCAATCTCGAGATTGAAAATGACTTGATCAATATTATTAAATTTAGAATATTTTTTTGGTTGCATAGCATTTGGGTTCCTCATCAGATTATTTTTTATTTTTTATTTTTTTTGGGGGGGGATAAGTTACATAGGAGCTCGAAAATCTTGATATTTTACTCTTCGTGTATACACCGTGTATACACGGTTGTGTATTAAGCTTGGTTAATGAGATTTTAATACTTAAGAAAAAATGGGAAGAGAATAATATCTAAGTGTTTACTTAACTAGATTTTGCATTGATGGTCATTTAAATGTTCTATTTATTGTATATTTGCTCACTATATGTCATGAAGTTACACAGGAGCTCGAAAATCTTGATATTTTACTCTTCTTGTATACACCGTGTATACACGGTTGTGTATTAAGCTTGGTTAATGAGATTTTAATACTTGAGAAAAAATGGGAAGAGAATATCTAAGTGTTTACTTAACTAGATTTTGCATTGATGGTTATTTAAATGTTCTATTTATTGTATATTTGCTCACTATATGTCATGAAGTTCATAAGATAGACATTTATTTTCCTTTCAAATTCTAATGATTTGCAAAGTTGTGGAGAACTCTATTTATTTTTAATTTATTTTATTAATTTTCATGTTGTGTTTAAATATATCAAGATTGTTCTTGATGGAGAAAGGGGAAGAATGAATATTACAATATTGATAAAGGTTGTAAACCTATCTATTACAACCTACGTAACGACATTACACAGTTTGATACAAAGATACTTAATTTGTAACTGTTCTTGATTCTATCCAACAACAAAATATTAGAATTGCAAATCCCCAATACATGCAAGGTCGTATGCGTGTACGATTGTTTTGGATATCCTCCCACTTTTGAAGTTCTTCCTCCCACTTTTTGAGTTCTTCTTTTTTCTTTCGGAGTTTTTCCTCTTTCCTTTGGAGTTTTTGCTCTTTCTTTTGGAGTTCTTCCTCTTTCTTTTGGAGTTCTTCATCTCTCTTTTGGAAGCAACGTTCTCCTTTGCAGATAATTTTTTCTTCATTTTCTACTTCAATATCTGCCCATAAAAAGTACTCGCAGTATGGCCTTCCCTGCAACAAATATCTAATTAGTGTGAAAAATTATAATTAATACAACAATGTTTGTACAAACAAGAGTGTTTACCTTTCTATTGTAATTTGGACATGAATAAAAAGGTCGCATTGGATTTTTTGGAGTTTTCGATAACTTTAGGCGTGCCATCTCTCCGCATAAACATTTTGGAGCATGATTCGAAGAATGCGATGAAGAAGACATTGCGTATCAAGAACAAAAGTTGTTTTCGAAACTGTGTTATGCTGCCTTGCTATATGCCTATAGCAGTTAGTTATGTAAAATATTATTATGTAAAATCATTTTTAACCGAATTTACATAGAAGAAAAAAAAGTGAAAGTTGGTGGGAGTGCAGTGAAAGCATAATCTACCCATCACATGTGCCAATTTAAGAGATTGAAGCAAGTTGGGAAGTGTGTCGGAAAGAAGATGATGCCACATGAGATGAATCAGTAGTAATAAGATGTAGTTAAATCCCTTATATATATAGTCTGTGCATGGATGTGTTTTGTAATATGTAGTAAATCTAAGCGTGTATGCCAATGAGGTCGTTGGTTGTCTGGCTTCTAAGCTCTCAACTTCAACCATATATAGTAGGTATTAAAAAAACAAATTTAAAAATGAAAAAAAGATATGCCCAGATATTGGCTCTCTAATGATGAACAAATATAAATCTTTGGTAAGAATTTCTTCAGTATTTTTTGAGTTTCAGTCAAAAGAAAAGGCACTTTCCTTTCTGCAATAACATTTGTGATTTGTGATTTCTGAATCTGAGCACTTTCAGATGAATGGACACACACCCATAGGCCTTTGTGTACGTTGGTCTCACCAAAAGTTATGGCCAATTCTTTTGCACGCAAAAGCTATAGATTATCTTGTATGGGTTTGGCTTGAAGCCTTGCAAGCATCTTCTATTTTTATAACTACTTAAATTCTTCACTTCCAATTAACCGACCATTTCTTGAAACTTTAATATTCAAACAAAAGAAATTTAATTAAAAATTCATATGTGACAGACCTATGCTTTTCTAGTAGTATCTATCTTTAGGCAATGAAAGCCATCAATGAACGATTAATCAATTTTTGATATTATACTCAGCGACTTTTTTATGGATCACATCACTGATGACTGAGCCATCAGTTTGATTTTGTACTAAAATTACTTACAACATAGAGTAAGAGTAAGTTTTAGATAATAACATAGAGTAAGATGTTATGAAGTTCATATTACTTACTTATTGCTAAAATTTCTTTGTTAATGACCAAAGACGCATTTTAACAAACAATTCGAGTGCACACAAGCAAAACCAAAAACTTTTTAATTAGCAGTAAACATCTTAACACAAATTTACAATGTGATAATAAGCAAACACCAATTACCAGAATCAACCAATTTTCCAGCACAAAACATGAAGGGAAAAGAAAAATAAGATGGACTATAGTTTCTGAATACATTACAGTCGAGAAGTGTAAAACACTTCAAAGGATTTGGGTCTCTGGGGTGAAAGAAGGGACTGCTTTCCTTTGCTGATCTCTGTTAAGAGGCCGATTGGAAGCTGCGACGGCGATGGGGAGTCGCGAAGGTGCCGAAGCTGCTCGCTGGGTATCGAACTCGAAGAGGCCTGCTGGGTTTCGGTGTAAAACAACTTAAAAGGATTTGGGTCTCTGGGGTGAAAAAAGAGTGCTGGTCTTCGTTAAATGAAACGCAGCGTTTCATTATGTTTGTATTGCAGACCTCTTAAGAGGATTGCAATAAGAATTTTCCATTTAAAAGTGGTTTAGTCATATAGTTATCAAATAATAAAGAAACTTATAATAATGACTACAACTATAAGCCACAGTTAAAAATTATATTATCCACTGTAATTCCCTTAATAGTTTACTCCTCAAACAAGGCAGTTTCACTTTATTGTGCACTAGCACGAGGTAGCAGATCTAGTCTACGGTTATCTGAACCCCTATTTTCATACCTATTCCAAATCTTCTTCCTTTCATCGATCTACAACATTTTTGCGGTTCTCTTATTCTCGTGAAGCATTGTTGAAACTTGATTTGGTTCGATCACTGAGAGGCGGTTTTTTCTTTCCATTTTGCTTGTCTGGTTCTCATTGAGCTTGAGTAAAAATTCAAAAATTTGAAGATTTTTTTTTTTACTTCCAAGTCAGAGTCGGAGTCGAAAGTGTCGACGTACAGACTTATATTCCAACTCTAATTTTGGTCTCCGACTCCGATAATATACATATATTATAAAAATATATGTATTTATCTACAGCTAAAACTTATAGTTAAATTAAAAAATATACTAGTACTATATATTATACTATAATATACATAGACTAAATTGACTAATAATGGTTTAATATATGTAAACAATGAACATCATAATACTACTACAATGTAATACTAATATATAACAATACTAATATAATAACATATTGACGTTGGACACTCAGCAACTCGTCAACTAAAGGAATGCGTACTCTTATGGTGTCTCACCAAGAACAGCCATCTCAGGATATGTTTATACTCTATTAAAGCATCAAAAATTCTCTTTTCGTACATCTTAGATCCTTAAATAGCCCAAACAAATGAGTACAATGACTGCAGGTATACTAGGACTCCAAACGATAACTACTACTAAGACTCTTAAAACAAAACATCAACTAGATAATAAGACGATGAGGGTATTCATCCCCTTATTGACAACTACTGACATGGGAATTTATTCACTTATAGACAACTGCAACTCCTACTTCGTCTATGTCGGCAATGAGACTCCTCCTTGTACTTGGACTCCGTCAATCCTCCCCTCCCCCAAAAGAATCGGCGGATGTTGGGCTTGGTAAAACTTGTACAAGTTTGGATCTAAACATTGGACATCATCTGTCTTTAACCAACAACAGTCTGACATTGGCCTATCTTTCCACTTGACAAGAAACTTTTGGAATCCTCCTTGTCAAATGGATACTATTTGGTCATCGAGGATAGCTTCGATGGTTTTTCAAGGTTTGCAACTTTTGGGCAGTGTGGCAGCTTGGTTGTCCCCAACTGGGGAAGTATAATCTCCTCGGTAAGCTGCCAAGTCTTCTATGTTGAAAATTGGACTAAATTGAACATCTGAGGGCAACTTGAGTCAATAGGCATTCTGGCCCAGTCTGCGTAGCACATTGAAAGGTCTAGCCATTTGGGAGTGGAGTTTGGTCATTGCATTGTGAGGGAACCTCTTGGGTCTAATATGTGTGAGTACTAAGTCCCCAGGTTGGAACTCTATGTGTCGACAGTGTGCACCCGCATATTGCTTGTATGTTGCATTGTTGTGGGCTATGCGATCTCATGCCTCTTCATGGACTTCTTGTAAATGTCTACAGAAGTTATTAGCTCCTTCACTGATTCTTGGTGGTAAGGGCAATGGCGTAAGGTCAAGTGGAGCTCTCAGTTTAGTCCATGTGACCACTTCGAATGGGGACCGTCCTGTGCTATGATTAACTGAGTTGTTGTAAGCAAACTCCGCATGAGGGAGAAGGAGATCCCAGGTGATACCATGCTCAACTATGAGACAGCGCAATAAATTGCCCAAACTTCCATTGCGTTTGCCCATCCGTTTGTGGATGGAATGTGCTTGAATATTGGAGCTTCTTCCCTGTCTTCACCCATAAGGTCTTCCAGAAATAGCTAACGAATTTAACGCCATGTTCAGAAGTGATGGTTTTAGGAATGCCATGCAAACGCACCACTTCAGTAAAAATATAGCAACGATTCTGGACACATCAAAAGTTCGGTTGCATGGAAGGAAATGAGCTATTTTGGATAATCGGTCTACCACAACAAAAGTAGAATCATGTCCCCATACAGTTTGAGGCATGCCAATCACAAAGTCCATGCTAACATCTTCCCATGGTTGAACCGGTACGAGTAGAAGAGTGTACAATCCCCTTGGATAGCTGACACACTCGACAGCACTAGACTACCCATTGGACATCTCGCTTAAGGCTCAGCCACCAAAATTTATCTTCCACCAGTTGAATGGTTTTATCATGTCCAAAGTGACCCACAAACCTCCCGAATGTAGCTCACAAATGACGAACACTCTCATGCTAGTGTCGGGCAAATAGAACCTATTATGAAAGAAGAGAAATCCATCCATGAGGGTGAAGTCAGCGTATTGCAAAGAAGGCCCTAACTGCAACACTACATATATGGGGCTAAGTTTGGCATTGGTATTGTACTCTTCCTTAATGGATTCAAACCCCGTTGTCAACACCGCGAGAGTGGTAAGTACTGTAACTTTGTGGCTGAGGGCATCTGCCACTTAGTTCTTAGAACCTGCTTTGTATTTGAGCACAAAGGAGAACTGTTGGAGAAAGGCTACCCAGTGAGCATGTCTGGCATTCAAGTGCTTCTAAGATTGTAGGTGGCGAAGGGAGTCATGATCTGTGTAGAGGACAAATTCTCAATGGATGAGATAGTGTTGCCAGTGGGGTAGAGATTGAACAAGGGCATAAAATTCAAGATCATACATGGAGTAACGAAGCCGAGTCTCGTTTAGCTTCTCACTAAAGTATGTGATGGGGTGGCTCTGCTTGCTGAGTTCCCCTACTATGCCAGTGTGGGATGTGTCGTAGGCTACCTCAAAGGGTTGTTTGAAATTGGGAAGCCGAAGGACAAGGGCTTCTGTGAGGATTTGATTGATGTCTCAGAATGCTCGTTCAGCCATTGGAGTCCACATGAAGGATCCACTTTTTGTTCATTCGGTAATCGGGGCCATGATGCTACTAAAGCCCATGATGAAACGTTGGTAGAATGAGGCTAGGTCGTGAAAGCTATGTGTCTCATGCACGTTGCTTGGAGTGGGCTAATCTCAAATGGCTTGCACATTGGCAAGGTCGACGGAAACGCCTTGATCAGAGATGATGAATTCAAGCAATATCACTGAGTTCTGGGCAAAAGTGCACTTCTTCAAATGTATGGAGAAAATCTTAAAATGGAGGACTTGTAGCACTTGGCGTAAATGGTCTAGGTAGGAAAGGTAGTCTTGTTTGAACACCAGAATGTCATCAAAATACACGATGACAAACTTATTGATGAAGGGCAGTAGAATCTGGTTCATGATCCACATGAACAACTAGGGGCATTCATAAGCCTGAATGGCACCACGAGCCATTTGAAAAGGGCCTCCTTCATCTTAAAGGTGGGTTTCCATTTGTTTCTAGAGCATAGACGAATCTAGTGGTAGCCGCTCTGAAGGTCACTCTTCAAGAATACCTCCATACCATGTAACATGTCCAGCATATCATCTAACCAAAGAATGAGGAGTCAATATTTTACCTTGATTTTATTGATGACGCAGTTGTTAATGCACATTCGCCTGCTGCCATCCTTCTTGGGTGTGAGTAGCGCTGGTACGGCGTAGGGATTAAGCCTCTCACGAATAAATCCCATGTCAAGCAAGTCTTGCACTTGCCATTGGAACTCTTTGTGCTCAGCAAGGCTCATTTGATACATGGGCAAGTTAGGCAATGTTGCACTGGGTACTAAGTCCACTTTGTGCTAGATGTCCCTCATGAGAGGAAGGGATTGAGGCAACTCTTCTAGGGTGAGATCAGCGAATTCAATTCCCCTAAGAGCTCCTTTATTTCTGTAGTGGCTCGTTCATTGTGGAGGGAGAGGTGGAGGTCTTGGTGATTAGAGCAAAAATAATCCCATGGTCATGACTTGCTTGAGAGAACCTACTCTATGTTAATATTCGATCCTCACCCACTAGATGGTCGAAATCATGGATCTTCATGGGTTGAAGGACCACTTTTCTGTCACCAAACAAAAAAGGAGTACGTGTTCTTATAGCCATCGAACCTAACTCGCCTGTCATATATCCAAGGGCAGCCCAAGAATAAATGGCAGGCTTTCCTAGGAATCCCATCACAACGTATGGGGTCAACGTAGTGTTGCCTGATGGAAAAATTGATCAAACACTAGTGCTTCACAGGGATGGAGGAATCATTGACCCATCTCAACTTGTACGGTTGGGGGTATCTTTCCACTGGAAGCTTGAGTTTATGCACAACCTCTTGGGAGATCACATTCATGCCATGTCCGTTACCAATAATCAAGCTTAGAGACCTCCCCTTGTGTTCCACTCAAGTATAGTGTTGGTACGTAACCAGTCATCTTTGGCTGGGTTTTCTTTCTTCTGCCCGGTTATTACTTGACGGATCACTCAAATAGGTAGTTGGGACCCTTCCAATATTTCTTTAGGGCTTGTGGTTTAGCCAATGTTGTCAGTACCTGACGCTAGTTCCTCTTTTGCAGCTTTAGGTGTGTTGTCGCACGCTAAGGCCAACCTCTACTCTTTTGTAGGGCATACTACAGCAAAGTGGTCATGCCCACCACATTTGTAGCATTCTTTAGACCTGCCTTTGCAAGTTTCATGTCCTGGGGCTCATTTTTCTTGAGCCATCAGTGTTTTCTACCAAGTGTGCTCTATTGGAAAGGCTTGGATTCTCTGGTTCAGGTTTCCATTTGGCATGGGACTAGTCCAATTATTATTGACCTTTCACAATGTGAGAACCCCACATTGTTGCTCCAGGTGGAGTAGTAGTCTATTTGCCTCTTCGATGCTTGTTAAACGGACAATGATCAACTCTTTACAAATGTCCTCGCGCAGGCCCGCTTTGTAGAGTGTTTGAGCTGAAAAATTGCATATTTTAGCTATTTAAAACCAATTTATTTCAACTGCTTCGTGATATTATTATTGGTTTTAGATGAAAAAATAGTTAATAAGCATAAATTCGAGTTGTGATTTTTAATTGATGAATATCATGTTTATGCTTAATTTTATAACTATGATTTAATTAGACAATATTTCTTCACATATATAATATATTTTTAATAATCTACTTTTATTTTTAATATATTTCGAGTGTTATTTTCTTATTTTCAGTTTAAATAAAATTCACATTGGATCCCACCAAAAGTGCATACTAATTGAGAGGAATGAAGAGAAGGAAGGAAATGGTTTTCGGTGGACAAACACATGCGACACAAAGTAAACGAAAGGAGGCTTCTTTCGCGGCAAACCAAAATGGAAATTGCATGCAAACGGAACCACGTTTCAACAAAAAGATAAAAAAGAGCCGAAAAATAAGAAAAGAGAGAAAAGAGACGTGGGAGAGTTGGATTTTTCAGCTTGAGAGAGGGAACGCAGAACACTTCGTCTGGGGGTCTTCCGCTACGTATGGATGGACAGAAAGTGAATGGACGTGGGAAGAACAGAGTTTACATAAAAGAAATAGAGGGCTGGGCAGAAGAGAAGCTGGAAGGTGATTCTCGAACTTGGTTGGAGAAGAAGAGTTTTACGTGGAGTGGGAGCCAAGAGAGAAGTCGGTGGTGATTTATTGGGATTGGTCTGGACGTATACGGAAAGGAGGGAGAGAATCACCGATTTTTGAATTTTCGGAGGTAATTGATTGAAAGCTGGATTAATCTAATTGGATGGTTCTAGTTCTACTCTTTTATGTTGGAAAGAAATTGAAGATGTGCTGAAATTGAAGAATGGAAAAGGAGCCGTGCTTGACTTGGATTGGATACAACATCTTCACAAAGTCTTGAAAAGAAAGAGTATCGGCTGGAACTAAAACTCAACACATGCATCAATTCAGTACACATGCAGCACACGCTTACAGATGCAGAAAGTGCAGAAAGCAGAAAAGTCAAGCACAAACACAAGTTTCTCACGGCACCTCAACACACAAAGCTGCAACCCATGACAGCAAACCAACACATGCATCACTCGGACAGCAGCAGAAAATGAAGAAGCAAAATGTGGAAAGCAAAGCAGCAGCTCACGGCTCAAAAGCAGAAAACTTGGACCCACGGCAGAAAAAGAAAACAGCAGCTCACTTGCACATGCATGAAAGTAACACTCGGCACATGCAGAAAAATGATGTAGCAGAAATTCAATTCACGGCTACACATGCAGAAAGTCTTTCACGGCTACACAGCTACACATGCAGAAATTAAACACTTGCAGCAAGAAATCAACATATACGGAAAGGAAAATTAGGTGATGACTGGAGAAAAACGGTGGAGAGACGTGAGACACTTCGCTGAGGGGGGTTTTGACGTGATGAGGAATTTCAGGAGCCAGGGAGCTTACGTTCAGAGTGATTTACGGAGAGGAGTTTCACGCCATTTTTTTGGACTGAGGGCTTTCGGTGACTAAATGTAGACACTTCGTCTGGCATTTAAAAGGAGGGAGAACGTGGGGGAGTAGAGTTTTCGTTCGGAGGGACAGCAGGAACTTCACGTAAAAAGGAAGGGGATCTTACGTTTGGAATGCACTTTCAGCTCTGTTTTTAGAGCAAAGAAACAGAGCAGCAGTAGGTTCCATTTTCGTTTTGATGAGGATGCTGGAGGGCAGCAGGTTTACGTGAAAAGAAACTTGGCTCACGAGAAAGAAGGCTGCTGGACGATAGGGAGCCTTTCGGGATTCATTTTCTCTATATTTTTACTTTCCTATAGTTATTTTCTAGTATTAAAATTTGTGTTTTATTTTATTTTTATCATGGTTAATGTTTATTTAATTTCTATAGCACTTGTGATGAACGTGGTTGGCTAAATTTTCATACTAAGGTTAGAGGTGAAGTTTAATGATTTGAAAATTGTTTTCGGATCGACGATAAATTTATTTTGCGAGTTTGATCGATTGAAGGATTTTATTATTGGATATTTTGATTATCTATATATTTAGCTTGATTCATTGTGATTTCCGAATACAGTGAATGCTTGAGAAATCCCTGTGATAGTCAAATAGATTTGTAAGTGTTTTAATCATCAATCGCTCATGCTCAATCATTAGTAATTATTTTCTTGATCTTAAATGCTAAATCTTCCAATTAAACGGAATCATTATTCTAGTTTAATTGAAGTAATTCGATCGGAAACAATATTTTAAATTATTAAACGGATCCTCGAAACCTTAGTCTTTTTCCATATCAATACAGCTTATCCTTTTAGTTTTGTTTTGTCACGACAAAAATCATCATTTCTATAATCTCATTTTAGTTTCAATCACACATCTCTTTTAGTATTTTATTTTCATTTGTTTGAGAGAATTTTTCACATAAGTCAATCCCTGTGGATTCGACCCTGTAAGGTACTCCAACACCTGTATACTTGCAGGTAAAACTGCACTAAATTTTGGTTCATTAATTTGAGTCAAAATTTAGGCGCAACATAGAGTGCAATGGATTGGCATTCTGTTTCAGATACACGGCTACGGATGTTGAGTTCATGGAATTTGTTGGTGTAGTCATCTACGGACTTTGCCCCTTGCCCTAACAACACTAGTTCCTCGAATAACATCTCTTCATAGTCAATGGGTAAATAATTTTCTTGCAACCTTAGTTTCATCTCTTACCAATCACTAATGGGTGGTTAATGGATTCTATGTATTATTTCTTCATTGCTTTGCCACCAGGCCCTCGCCAGCCCCTTCAACTTCATCCTCACAAAGCAAACCTTACAATTGGCTATCATCCCGAGCCAATCGAAGTAATCTTCAAGGGTTGTAATCCAGTCTTGGAAAGCATAGGTATCTAGCTTCCGATAAAAATTGGGTACTTCAAGTCGGATTTGTTGTGTGGCCTCATCAAGATGATTCTCGAAAGACTCTGTTTGGTTCATAAACGAGTCCATGTAGTGTGCGGAATTATTTTCGCCACTATGGGCTCGTGGCATCCGTAGGGATCCTTGGAACATGGTGAAAGGTGGTAAGTACAAGTAATCTTCTATATTACCTTCTCCTTCTAGGTGTAGTTTGGGTTCCCCACCTTCCGGTGTATCCTCTTGCTTGTTAACGCTTGAACCTTCAAGTTTAGCGAACATGTGGTTCTAGACTACGTCACCTTTCTTATCGAGGGAGCCTAGTTGGTTAATCACTTCCAACAAGGAGATCATTGCACTACTGTTCAGCATATGGTGGCAGAGTGTTTGTTGTTTCATGTATTCATGGTGGTGAACGGTACAAACTTCAGCTCTTGATACCAAAATTGACGTAGGAGACTCATCAACTCGTAAACTAAAGGAATGCACACTCTTATGGCGTCTCTCGAAGAACATCCCATCTCAGGATCAACAAATACTTTATTACATCATCAAAAGTTCTCTTTCTGTACGTTTTAAATCCTTAAATAGCCCAAAAAACTGAGTCAGACATTGATTGCAGATATACTAGGACTCCAAATGATAACTACTACTCAGACTCCTAAAACAAAACATCAACTAGATAATTACACAACATGGGTATTCATCCCCTTGTTGACAACTACTGACATGGGAATTTATTCCCTTATTGACAATTACGACTCCTACTTCAGCTACGTAGGCTATGAGACTCCTTCTTGTACTTAGACTCCATCACATAAAATACTAAGTCTAATATATAATTAAGTTAGAATTAAGTTAGACACTATTATAATAACATGTAATTAATCACTGTAGTACAAGTCTATACACTATAATAGGAATAAGTTAGACACTAGTATAGTACAAGTATAATGAGTTAATAACATGTAATACAACATATAATTAAACACTAGCGAATTAATATAATAATAATCCATAATAAGTACGATCAATTATAAATAGAGGGAAAATAGAGGGAAAAAATTGTGTTTAGAAGTTCAAAAGGGCCAAAACCGAAGTAGGCCTACCCAAAATGTGAGACCCAGCCTAAGATTTAGGCAAAACGAGATTGTTTTCCCTAAAAGAATGGTGCTGTTTTAGGATATGGTTTTATGTTTTTACTCCCCCTAGCAAAACAACGTCATTTTCATAGGAAAATGGCACTGTTTTGACTAAATCTATACGTTTCTTATCCCCTCCGGGCGCGATCTATCCCTTAATTTCAATTTCCTTCAGTTCTCATTCTTAGTTTGAAAACCCTAGGTCCCGTTATTGCTAGCCCATCGCCATCGATGGCCTCTTGATCTCATCCCCAGCCATGCATATGCCATCCCTCAACTCCCCCTCACTATCTGACCCTTATGATCCCTAGTACAGTCACATAGCCTTAGACCTGTCATCTACTCTCAATCGCATCCTCAACCACTGCCCATTGACGTCGGTAAGTGCCTCTTCCGTTACCAGCATATTTTATTTTAATTTCTTGGTTCTTATTTCTGGTTGATGGCTGATGTTTTGTATGGTTATTTCCAGATTTGTCTTCCAATAGTGCTTCTTACAGATTTTGGTTCACCACACTCACCATAGTAAGTCCTTACATTGCCCCTTGTTGATTTGGCGTCATTTTGGTTTATTACATGTTATGTGATTGATTTATGTAGAGCGGCCCCTTTTGATTTTGTAAATTTTTATTTATGTGGAGCCCATAACAAGTTTTCATAAGTATGTAAGTTTATTATATTATCCTTGTTTTATAGTTGGGGCTATTTTTGTGGATAAACGTACATACATGTTTGTGAATGGTGATCTTTGTGGTGTGAACTTGTATTATGTGGGTCTGTTTTTGTGTAAATTTGAGCTGCAGTGGGGTGGGGTTGTGTGAAGTTTTTGCAAGGGGTTGTTTTTGTGTTGTGTGAACTTGTTTTTGGGGGATGTTTTGGTGCTGTGTTGGTCTAAATTTGAGCTGGCGTGGGGCTGTTTTTGAGTTGGGGTGGGGTGGGGTTGTGTGAAACTTTTGCAAGCGGTTGTTTTTATGTTGTGTGAAGTGTGAACTTGTATTATGTGAACTTTTTTGGGGATGTTTTGGTGCTGTGTTGGCGTAAATTTGAGCTAGCATGGCGCTAATTTTGAGCTGGAGGGGGGTGGGGTTGTGTGAGTTATTTGCAAGGGGTTGTTTTGGTGTTGTGTGAACTTGTTTTTGGGCTCTATTAGGGTAAATCTAAGCTGGTGGGTTGTCTTTGAGCTGGAGTGGGGTGGGGTGAGTAATTGTTTTGCAAGGCAGTATTTTTTTGTTGTGTGAATTTTTTTCAAGGTAGTGGTTTTTTTGTGTGTGGTGTTTTTGGGGCTGTGTTAATTGTCTATTTTGTTTGTGTGTTTTGTTTTAGCTCTTAAATCATAAATTGTGAAGGCACGCGCACTCATACATCTACCTTTGCATCTTGTCCAGAAGGACCAGTACCATAGCAACCTATCGAGGCTCCCATAATTGAACAGTCTAGTGAACTATTAGACTTTTCAGTAGGCACTCCTACTACCTTTTGTTCTACTCCCCACCCTATATTCGGTAGTAGAAACCCCAAGAATAGGAGTGAGATATGAGATCACTTCACAAGAGTGCCTGATTGTGATCTCGAAGAACTTATAGTTACTTGTAACCATTGTGAGAGGAATGAAAATGCCATCCCAAAAGGCAAGGAAGTTCAGCCATGAGAGCGCACATCCACCTTTGCCCTAAAAATCGTAAAAGTAAATTGGACAAGGGTCGACAATTCTTGGTCTCGGGGGCAAGAGTTGAAGGAGGGGAAGGGGAGAAGAATCTAGGGATGAACAAGTATAATAAGAAAAAAAATTAGGACTGCCCTTGCTAGGATGGTGATAGTGGATGAGTTACCCTTTAGCATTGTTGAGCGCCAAGGGTTTTGAGACTACACTAAATCCCTTGATCTTAGGTTTTCTATTCCTTATTGATTTACTGTAATGAGAGATTGTATGAGGCTATTCTTGAGAGAGAATGATAGCTTGAAGAAAATGTTTTTGACAATCAAACAAAGACTGTGCTTGACCATCGACACTTGGACTTCTATTCAAAACATTAATTACATGTGTGTCATGGCTCACTTTATTTATATTAGTTAGAAGGTTCATAAGAATATCATTTCATTTACCCAAATTAGTGATCACAAAGGGGCAATGATTGGGAGAGATTTGAAGGAGTGTATGCTTGACTGGGGCATTAACAAAACTCTTACAATTACAATAGACAATGCTATCTCTAACAACTCCGCTATTGATTGGTTGAGAACAAGGGAAATAGGAAGTGAGAAGTGTGTTGTGGATCACAAGTTTATTCACATGAGGTGTACTGCACACATTTTAAACATTGTTGTGAGTGAAGGTTTGAAAGATGTTGATGACTCAATCACAAGTGTTTGGAATTTGATCGAGTATGTGAAATCTTCTCCCCTAAGACTTGCCACTTTCAAGTCTTATGCTGATACATCAAAAGTTCCATGTTCTAGTTTCTTGTGTCTTGCGTGCCTACTAGATGGAACTTGACTTATCTTATGTTGGACATGGCTGAAAGTATCAAAAGGCCTCCCAACCTTCTGCTTGATGAGGATCCCTACTCACGAGTTTATTTGTCTAAGGATGGGTCTGGGAAAAGGGGTTTAGGAGCTCCTAGTTTTGATGATTGGGAGACCATAAGAAACTTTACAAAGTTTCTTCATGTATTTTATAATGTCACCTTGTGTATTTTTGGTACACTATATGTCACATCAAATATGTATTTCCAAGAGTTTATTAATATTCATGCAAACTTGAATAGTTTTTGTGACAATAGTAATCGATGCTTGAGTTCAATGGCATTTAGAATGAAAACAAAGTAGGATAAATATTGGGGTGTTCTTCAAACATAAACTGGTTGTTGTCTATTGCTGCCATTCTTGATGCATGGTAAGAATTGGTAACTCAAGCATATTGGTTCAACCAAACATTGGGCGGTGAGATGTGTGAGGAATTTGTTGCATTCCTCAAGTAGGATATAGAGTTCTTGTACGAACAATGTGTTACGTTTGGTGATGGGTGTGCAAGTGGGTATAAGTCAACTACGTCTCACACTCGTAATGAGGGTAGTACATCAATGGGGAGTAGCTGTACAATTGATCCATTGGCCTTTCTGTAAAACTTCCATAAAGAGTAGAAATTAGCAACCTTGATAGATGTAAGTCAGAATTAGAATGGTATTTGTTGGGCAATGTTGAGTTCCTAAGAAAAGTTTCAACATTTTAATTTGGTGGAGGATCAACTCCACCAAATATCCAATTCTTGCTCTAATGGTAAGAGATATTTTGGCCATTCCGATTGCCATTGTAGCATCCAAGTTAGCATTTAGCACATGAGGCTGTGTTCGAATTCATTTCAGAGTCTTTTGGCTCCTACAACTATAGAGGCTCTTGTGTTTGCGCAGAATTGGTTGAAGTCCACCTCTATATGCTTGAGTCAAAATTATTCGAATACAATTGATGATGCAGACATCTGTAAGTTAGACTCAGGTAATGTATTTAGATTTTTTTTTTAAAGTTTTTGTAGAATTAACAACTAGTAAGGCGAGTTTGCTACATGAAGATGATTGAGGTTTGAGGTGTATTTGTGAAATTGTGTAACTGTTGTTTGTTCAATTTTGGTTCATTATTTTTTATAATTTTGTGTAACCTATTTTACTTTTTTACTAATCTTGTCATCTTTTCTTATGGCACAACTTGGAATGACACTTGGAATTTGGTTCATTTGTTGTTGTTGGGAACATTTAATTTGGTTGGCACAAAAAACTTGTTTCGTTATTGTTGAGTTTCTTTTATTGTCGAAATGGGAACTTAGAAGATCTTTATTGTTGTAGATGATGTGTTCGTTGGATCATTTGGAATGAGGGTTTTGTTGTTGGCATGGGAGGAAGCACCCAATATTTACTCTTGTTGTTGGAATGAGAACAATTTTAGTGTTGGCTTGTATTAATTTTTGAGTGAATGATTTAGGTTATATTTTTATGTTATAGTTTTGGCTTGTAAGCTGCAGTAAGTCAGCAGTGATTAGTTGTAATCTTTGTTATTTTTTGTTCTGGAATTATGTGGGAGCAAATGCTTAATGAGACTTATAGTGGAGCAGTCAACAAATCCTATACATGAACAATAGGACTTTTATTTATTTATTTCAAAGCATGTTAATGGTTTTTATTTAGTTGTAGATTTGGTTATGCTTCTCTTGTAGTGAATTATTTAGTTTTATAGTTTTGATTATGTTTTTTGTAAAATTGAAGTAAACTTTAGGGAATTATTTGTTTTTTGATTGTAATTTTTGAAAAAAATTGAAAATTGAAAACTCACAAAAATGGTGCTTGGGAGCATATATAGTTAATATGGTGGTTGGCTACCAGCCCCAACTCATAAATGAGGCTCAAAGAATCCTTATCCAAGCAAAAATGGCAAGGAGTAGACAGTCTCTCAAAGTCCAAAGCCACAAGTTGAAGATGAGGTTGAAAATGGAAACATTCCCAAGTTAGGAAAGGTCCCTAATATATTAGGAGAACATGCTGAATCAAAGGGGGAAGAGAGAAGGGAAGAAGTTAATATGGCAGGACTTGCAAATTCGGGTTCTTTAAAGGAAATATATTTATTCTTGGGAAGAAAGGCACTATCTTAGGGATAAGTTGGATTGAATATGGAAAGGATGGAGGGGTCAGAGGATACTTACATGGGAACGAAGGAAACTGAAGATAGCCAATACACTGAGAATCCTTTGACCCAGAATAGGGATATTCTCGAGCATACAATAAATGACTTTTCTACTGTTGTCATTAATGATCACCAAAATACCCTCCAAGGGAATCTAGATCTTATGGAACCTTCTAAGACTCAATCTGAATAGATGCAATGCCAGGAAGCAAAACGGGCTTCAGCAGTGGAAAAAAATAGTGAATAAGATGGCCCAAAAAGAAGTTACTAAATGGAAAAGGAGAGCAAGAAATAAGCAGGCTTCCATCCCTTCTTATTGAATGAACTAGCAGATGAAGAAGAAAGATTATCTGGAGCAAGACACAAAATGAGAAGAAGAAAGATTGTGCAAGATGTGGACATGCAGCAGCAAAATATAATGGCAGAGGTTGGGGACCAGCCCTGCCAATCCCAATGAGTCTACTTAGTTGGAACTGTCGAGGGCTTGGGAACCCCTGGACAGTTAGAGTCCTTAACATGTTGGTTAAGGATAAGTGCCCAAACCTGATTTTCTTAATGGAAACTAAATGCAATAAAGAGAAGATGGAGGCTATTAGAGTTAAATTGAAGTTGGAAGGATGTTTGACAGTTGAGAGTTGACGAAGTAGTGGTGGCCTTGCTTTATTATGGAATCAAGAGTTTGATGTGCAGGATTTTAGCTTTACAAGATGGCATATTAGTGTTGTGGTGATGGACAAAAGAAGTCAATAGCAATGGATGTTTATAGGCTTCTATGGCCATCCTGAAACCTCAAAGAGAGAGAGAGCAGTTGGAATTTATTCAAGGTAATTAAAGAGGCCACTTCCATTCCATGGATGTGCATGGGTGATTTTAATGAAATTACATGCCAAAGTGAAAAAGTGGGAATTGCTTTGCCTCTCTTTTTAATCTTGTCTAGATTTGACGTGAGAAGTAACACAAATCAACATGTTTTTAGATAAGAAACTTCCTGGGCCTTAAGGACTGAATGTCAATCTATTATCAAAGAAGCATGGATGATGGTGGCAACTAGGGACTCAACGGATGAGATTATCAGAAACAAATTGACCAACTGTCAAAGGGCCTTGCAGAAATGGAAAGTAGTCAATAATAAATAGGTTCCCCATCATATCAAGAGGAAGATGAAGCAGAATGCAGACTTGTAGAGTACTGGTAATGGAGATCATTTCAATGATATTCAACAATAACAATCAGATGTAGAAATGTATTTGGCCGAGGAGGAACTCAAATGGAAATAGCGTGCTAAACAACATTGGCTGCAACATGGTGATAGAAATACTAGCTTTATCATATGTATGCTTCCCAAAGGAAAACAAACTTCATCGGGCAACTATAGGATCAAAATACAAATATGGTTGCTGATTAAGGAATAATTGGTGACATGTTCTCAAATAATTTTTCTTCTTTGTTCACATCATCTAACCCCATTGCTGTTGAGTGCTGCCTCTCAAGAATGGCCCCAAAGGTTACTGAAGCTATGAATACAAGACTTTTACTACAATTCACTGAAACAAAAGTGAAAGAAGCTATCTTTCAGATGACTCCATTAAGCTCACTAGGCCCAGATGGTTTCCTAGCCCATTTTTATCAATCAAATTGGAAAGTTCTAGAGAAGGAAGTGTGTAGATTTGTGCTCCACGTGCTGAACATTGGTTTTTTAAAGGGGGTGAATGATACCTTTATTACACTGATACCAAAACTACAAGAGCCAAAAAAGTGGGAGATTTCAGACCAATCAGCCTTTGTAATGTCATTTGTAAAAGTGATTGCTAAGGTGTTAGTAAATAGGCTTAAAGCTGTGTTGCTAGATGTTATTTCTCTTAACCAAAGTCTTTTTGTGCCTGGTAGGTTAATTATAGATAACATTTTGATTGCCTATGAAACTCTTCATATAATGACCACTCGATTGTAGGGAAAAGAACTACATGACACTTAAATTAGATACGAGCAAGGCTTATGATCGAGTGGAGTGGTGCTTTTTGGAAGCTATCATGTAGAGATTGGGCTTTGATTCCAAATGGATCTATCTTATTATGAAGCGTATCACATCAGTCTCCTATTCTATACTGCTCAATGGTGATCCTCAAAGTTCATTTTTACCTTCTAGAGGATTAAGACAGGGGGATTCTCTATCCCCCTATCTTTTTATTCTGTGTTGAAGCCTTAATTTCAATGTTGATTGAAGCAGTAGCATGTGGCAGCATATCAAGTGTCCCAGTTGGAAAATGGCCTACCTATATCAATCACTTAATTTTTTTTTGTAGATAATATTATGCTCTTTTGCAAGGCTAATTCTTTGGAGTGGAGTAGGATCATTCATATTCTAGAAACTTATGAGAAGTCAAGTCAAATGTTAAACAAGGAGAAGACCTCAATATTCTTCTGTAGAAATACCCCTAAAGACAATCAACAAATAATCTTAAAGATTGCAAGGACAAAATCAGATGGCTCTTTTGAGAAATATTTGGGACTTCCTGCTATGGTGGGCAAAGCAAAGGTGGCAGCATTTCACTCACTCATTGATCATACTTGGGTAAGGATCACTAATTGGAGAACTAAGTTCTTATCAGCAACTGGAAAATAAATTCTTCTAAAAGCTATACTTCAGGCCATACCAACCTATTCTATGGGCATATTCCTTCTTTCTCAGTCAATAATCCAAAGGCTCAATAAACTTTTAAAGAAGTTATGGTAGGGGTATAATGAAGATCACTCTAAGATTCAATGGGTGAAATGGAATCAATTGGGGCATTCAAAGGAACAAGGAGGGCTAGGGTTCAGGGATTTTAAATGTTTCAACATTCCCATGTTATCTAAATAATTTTGGTGCATTCTAAAGTCCTGACTCACTTTTAGCTCAAGTTTTCAAGAGTAAATATTTTCCTCAATCTGAATTCTTGGATGCCAAACTAGGGAACAAACCCTCATATGCATGGAGAAGCCTTTTGTATCAGTGATTGAAAGAATGTCTTATTTGGAGGATAGGTAATGGTCAAAGGGTTAAAATATGGGAAGACAAATAGATTCCAACTTCAAGTTCTCACAGGATTCAACACAGAGGCCAAGATGATGCAAGCCTGGTTTGGGTGTTTGAACTCATTGATCCTGATCTGAAGCAATGGAATGAAAGCACTCTCAACACCTTTCTCTACCAATCAAACTTAGAACTGATCAAGGCCATTCTAGTTAGTCTTGGGGGAAGGGAAGACCAGTTGGTATGGGCAAGCACACATAATGGAATTTTTTTAGTCAAGAGTGCATACCATCTACAAAAGGAGTTGCTTATCTAGAATAATGGAGAATCCTTAAAAGTAAGGAAAATAATGATATATGGACAGTAATATGGAAGATGCAAGCCTCAAATGCTATTAGAATGTTTATTTGGAAAGCATACCAAGATGCCTTACCTACCTTTTCCAATATATACGAAAGGAAAGTTGTAGAAGAAATGGATTGCCCGATATGCAAACAAACTTCTAAAATTGCTGCTCATGTTTTATGAGATTGTGAAGCTACCAGGGATGTGTGGAGTCAAGGGTGTATAAAGATCCAAAAATAGTAGGATACAAAAGTTCCTTTATCGAGATTTGGAGTCATATGATTAAGAATTTGAAGAAAGAAGAATTAGCAAAAGTTGCTGTTATTGCCAGACTTATTTGGTTTAGGAGAAACAATCTGATCCATGGTAAGACTTTTACCCCCACCAAGTTCCATTATTCAAGCTGCAAAAGTGGAAGCTCAATGTTTCAAGCAAGCCATGGAGAGGCAACAAAAAAATCAAACAGAAGATGTAATGCAATTTATATGCTCATGGAAGAAACCACCAGAGGGTATCTACGAGCTGAATTGGGATGCAACCATTGATCATACTGCTGCTAGAATTGGAATTGGTAGTATTATTAGGGATTCTAGTGGCAATGTGATTGGCACCCTTTGAGCTTCAAGATCTTTAAAGGCCAATCCATTCACTGTTGAATCCTATGCTCCTTTGTTAGCCACAATATTCTGTCAAGAAATGGGAATCACAACTGTAATCATGGAAGGGGATGCACTTCAAGTAGTTAATAATCTTAGGAAGGCTTCTACTGATTGGAGTCGAGGGGGTTTGCTTATTGATGATGCCAAAAGAGTTCTCAATTCTTGCACATCTTGTTCTGCTAGTCATGTTAAAAGAGAGCCTAATAAAGCTGCCCATAGCTTAGCTCTTAATGCACTATTGTTGCATGGAGACTTGCATGAGTTGGAAGAAACTCCCAATTGCATTTTTTCCATTGTTCACAGTGAGATGATGTAAATCTTTTTCTGAGCAATAAACCATTTGGTTATCTAAAAAAAAATTTGAAATTTGGTAGCTCACACAAAAATTCTTTTGAAAAAAGTGGGCATAATATGAAGCCCAAAAAAAAAAAAAAATTCCAAATCTGACTTCGCTCTAACAAGTCGGACTCAGAGGATGCACAGTCTACTGAGTTAGAGGTAAGGCATACCAACTTTTACTGGATCGGCATTCAACCCTAGTTCTCATCACATCAAGATCGAAAGGACACATTGTAGGCATACTTTGGAATTGCATCAATAGTTTGATGCTATGTGTAGGATCATTGATTTATTCATGAAGTGTTTTTAGAATGGCAACGACGTGCTCTCATACAACCTTCATCTAAAAGGCCACTATAATAGAATAGAAAAGTGATAGGATGGAGGGATGGTTCATGGAGATGGAGGAGAAGTTTAAAAAGATGAGTCTGGAGAAGAATGTCTTACAAAGGGAGAACAAGCCCATAAAATGAAGGGTCATAGGGGGTGCATGCCAAAATCGTAGCAAAAAACTCGATGTGGAGTCTCATAGGGAGATGGGCCAACTCTGAGAGTCTCATAGGGAGATGGGCCAACTCTGAGCGACTAGGAAGTTTAGAAGAGGATGCTCGACAAGCTACATGATCTCATGGACAAGTATGAGGAGATGGAAAAGTGAGTGAAAACGTCTTCATTGATCAATAACCTGCTTAATAGCACCAATTTGCCTTACAGTCCAAAGATCATGACAGTGCCACTCTCCCTAAAGTTTAAAGTCATGAAGATTGACCTCTTTGATGGGTCCTTAAGTTGAGCATTTGGAAAATTTTAAGGCCCACATGACCTTGCATGGATTTCAAAAAGAGATTGCATTTCGGGCTTTCCTGTTAATCCTTAAAGGCATGGCAAAAGGGTGATCTGGGAGTTTGTAGCTAGACTTTATCACCATTTTCAAGGAGCTCGATAGACAATTTCTGACGCAGTTCTTGGCTAGTAGGCAAAGGAGACAGTTGTCGCATACCTCCTCACTGTGAAACAACGGGAGGATGAATAATTGAAGGAGGACGAATAACTGAAGACGTACCTTACCTGGTTTAAATTAAGTGCCTGATGGTAGATGGCCAAGACAAAAAAAAAATAACACTAGTGGCACTCCTAAGAGGGGTTTGGCCTAGAAGTCCCTTTATGGTAGAGTTGGTGAAGAAGATGCCAATGACACTATGAGAATTTATAGATAGGGCGGATGACTTTATCAATGCAAAAGATATACACTTAGAACCTTGACCAATCTATGAAGAGTCGAGGAAAACAAGAAGGCGAAGGAGGTGAGCAAGGATGACAAAGGAAGGGAGGTGGAAGACAATCCAAACAACCGTTACGAGTGGAGGAAGGACAAAGCTCCCATTACCAAGGCCAAGGTTCTAGGATGGCTCATTTGAGTATGAATGTGCACGGGAATGAGGAACTGAGGACACGATGGAACAACGGCTGGTGGGAGATGGGGAATTGGAGCTACTCATTGTTGAACACAAGCTGCCCCTAAGATATCTAGTCTAAAAAGGCAGGGAAAGATCGATAGGGTGGCATAGGATTGAGAGCCCGAGGAGGGGGAAGAACAAAGAAGGGAGCGCTCTTCCCGCCCTAGCTAATCTTGGTTAAAGCCCATTCGTTGTATAATGCCGTCATTGGAACAGGATGAGGGTGGTTACCTCAACTTACCATCCAAAAATGTAGTCTCTAACAAACGTGGGTGTTGGAGAGGTTTGTTAAGATCAAGTGTTCACACATGAATGCTGCATGCAAGAACTGAAGAATGAGAGTATGGAGCTTTGGACTGTCAAAGAAAGAGAGGCTGAAGGAGTAACCACACCACCATCAAAGCTCATTGAGCAACGGATAGAGACTCGGGATTAAGGAAATCTAAAGCAAGGAGAGGCCGTTGAGCCCTTACCTTGTACATGGACTGACCGAAAGCAACAACCTAAATAGAGTAACGAATGACACCGAAACTCAGGGAGTGGTTGAAACAGCTACTCATCGAGCATATAGACATATTTGCATAGAGTCATGAGGATATGCATAGCATAGATACAAACTTGATAGAACATTGCCTCTACATTGATCCGGAGGCCAAGAAAGAAAGGAAGAAGTGGAGAAGTTTCAAGGTGGAGAAGTAAGTAGCAATCACAAAAGAGGAAAGATGCCTCTTTGAGGCAAGGTTTATCTGAGAAGTTCATTCCTCGAAATGACTCTCAAATATCGTGTTAATAAATAAGGCAAAAGGTAAGTGGCAGATGTGCACAGATTCAAAAATATGAACAAAGCTTGCTTAAAAGGTAAGCTTAACAGCAGGCCACTTTTCACGATGCACTAGGCAGGTAAAGGATGTGCTGACCATGCCAGGGTGCACAATGGGTAAGGACAAGCTCGATGCATATTCAGAAGTACTGTTCAGGTAGGTTAGCTCCTACAACCATACTAGGAATGTAGGGTAAATGTTTGTGAGTATGTTGTAAGTTTAGGGTTTGCGTATTATATAGCTCACCTCCTTTCTTACATAAAAACATGTTTTCTTCATTATGTTTATCGATTACCTTTACGTTGTGATTTTGAGATGATGAGTTTGAATGTTGTGATTTGATTATGTGATTTTCAAGTATTGAGTCTTACCATGTGTCGATAATCAACGGGTTGAGGAGTATCCATGCCATTCCTATGGCACGTTACCACGAGTTTCATATGGGTAGAGTGATTCAAGTGATTATTAGAGTAGAACGTCTTCGTACTAACCTCACTTGATAACACAGGTACAAAGAGTGCCTGACCTAATCATGCATGGTGTCCTTGTGTGTGTTGACTGGGTTGAGTGATTCCTCGAGTTCGATGGGTTGGATTTAGTGAATGAGCTCACACATTGGCCGAGTAGAGTGATTCCTTGCGTTGAACAGGTGGAAGATTTCTCATTCAAGCTCACGTTCATGTTATGTTATGCTCATGTTCACGTTATGTTTCAAGTTCATGTTCATGTTATGTTCATGTTTACATTATGCCTCAAGTTCACGTTTATGTCATGTTATGCTCAAGTTTATGTTAAATTCAAGTTCATGTTTATGTTATGTATGTTCACGTTCATGCTATAATTCAAGTCCATGTTATGTTTCAAGTTCAAGTTCATGTTATGTTGTTAGCCCATGTTATATTTTAAGTTCAAGTTCATGTCATGTCAAGTCAAGTTAAGTTCACGTTTTAGTTCAGGTTATATCAGTTATGTCATGCTATATGTCAAGTTATGCTATGCTTATTTACAACTTTAATTATGCATTTATGCTTATACTGCCATGAATGCATCTTTAACCTGTGTGAGAGTTTCCTGTTAACTTACTGAGATTTGTAATCAAATCTCACCGTGGTAGTTCTAACTACCATTTCCCCCGAATGGTAGACGATGTGTGAGAATTAGAGTAGGGAGTAGACATTGGTAGACCAAAGGAGGTTGACTAGACGCCGCAGACATGACATGGAGCTTACAGCTTCCATAGTTAGTTCTTGGATAGTATTCTGGCCTCGTTAGTCGAGTTACATGAGTTACTCAACGAACTTCCTCAATAGTATATTTTGGTAATGTAAATATGGAGTCTCGCCTCCCATATTTTTGAGATTACAGTCTTCTGAGACTCGTACTGAAATCGTGGATGTTTATTTTGTTAAGAATGGTTGGATTATTATTTAACTATTTGGGATATTATAAATTTGTTGCATAGTATTGCTCAAGAAAAAAAATTATCCACTGTGAATATTTCATAATGCTAGATGCATGTTAGGAATATTGCATCTTATATGTCATGAACGGGGGCAGGTAACCTTGTGTTGCATGTCCCGACTCTTCAGATGTCTGTTCGATCCCAAGCGAAATCTGGGGGCATCACACTTTTCATACTAAATGTTACATCAACAATAAGGTATGTAGTATGATCATTGATGGGAGGAGTTGTACTAATTTGGCTAGCACTACTTTAGTTAAGAAATTGAATTTAACTACCTTGAAACACCATAGACCTTACAAGTTGCACTGATTGAATAATTGTGGAGAGGTTAGGGTAAATAAGCAAGTATTAGTTTCTTTTTCAATTGGGAAGTACAAAAATGATGTGCTTTATGATGTAGTGCTATGCATGCTGGCCATATTTTGTTGAGGAGGCCGTGACAGTGTGATAGGAGAGTGATCCATAATGGGTTAAGTAAGAAACATGTACAGTTTTGAAAATGATGGAAAAATAATCAAACGTGCTCCTTTAACTCTAATACAAGTCCATGAGAACCAACCGAAGTTGAAAAATGAGATTGAAAATAAAAGAAATAGTGAGGTCGAAAATGAGACAAAGAAAAATGAGAGAGAAAAAAGATGAGGCTGAGGTTGAAACCTCAAATAAAATAGAGAATGGGTTGAGAAACAATTGTGAGGCCGAGAGTTCAAAAAAAGAGGAGAGTGAAGAAAAAAAGGGAGAAAAGGAAAAAGATAGTGAGAGGAAAAAAGGAAATGAGACTGAAACATCAAGAGAAAGAGAAAGTGAAAAAAAAAATAGAGAGGTGGCTAAGAGTCCAGAAAAAAGAGTGGAGTCATGAGAGAAAAAAAAAGAGATTGTAGAGAGAAGAAAAAAAAAATGAGTTTTTATACTAAACCAAGCTTTTATACTAACGAATTTAATGACTCATTGCCTAGTGTTGTTTTTTTTTTTTGCAAGGATATGAGGTCATGATTCCTAGCGATGTGTTTAGTGGATTGCCATCTATTACAGAGATAGAGCATTACATTGACTTTATGTCAGGTGTGACAATCCCTACTCAACCTTTCTTTAAAATACATGAGTCCTTGATGCACTTAAATGGACAAGATAAGTTGACTAAAATGCATGCAAAGTGGGAGGAATGTATTTAGATTTTTTTCCATGTAATCAAATACACATATGTTAAGGAAAATTTTGTGGTTAATGCATTAAGAAGAAAGTATGTCCTTATCTTTATTTTAGATGCAAAGTTATTGAGATTTGAATATGATAAGAAATTACATGCTAATGATGATGACTTTGCTAGTGTGTATAGGGCGTGTTAGAAGATATCGTTTGGTAAGCACTATAGACTAGATTGATATTTGTTTAGGGAGAATAAACTTTGTGAGTCTACTGGTCTTATGCGTGAATTGCTTATGCACGGATGTGGTTTGTTGAAACATTTTGGTGTAAAGAAGATTTTAAACTTATTGCATGACCATTGGTGAGAGTATTGTTTGCCATTCATTGAGTTTACATGTAATTGGAGTGGTCATTTTAGTGTAAAGAAGACTTTATATGTATTTTATGAACATTTGTGGGAGCATTATTTGCCATTTAACTTGTTTTATGGACGTTTACGGGAGTATCATTTGCCATTATTAGAGTTTGCATATAAGAGGTACTACTATTTCGTATTCTCCTTTTGAAGTTATTTATAGTTTTAATCCATTTACTCATTTAGATTTAATGCATTTACATGTTGATGACAGAAGTAACTTGGATGAACTTTTCTAAATTCATGAGAAAATTAATGAAAATTCATATCAAGTAGATCTTTTAGGTAAGTATCATATTTTTGCTACTTTAAATATTTCGGATCTTTTTCCCTTTAATGCAGGTGGAGATTCGAAGTCGAATCCTTATGAGGATAGGGGGAATGATTGGCACCAAGGTAGATCAAGTCTTAAAGATCATTTGCGAGTTCCAGATGGGGCAAATATAAGGTCAAGAGCCAAAAAGATTAATGAGGCAATACAAGGATTGGTATAATCTACCTGAGACAAGTCTAACAAGAGCCTAATATTCAAGATAGGCTTGAAGGATGAAGATTCAATTTTGATTTATTTTATACATGCTATGGAAGAGGGCAACAATATGATTTAAAGGCTTTGGGCACTTGAAGGCTTTCAACTTGTTTAATTCTTTTAGATGACTTATTTTATTAGTTTAGAATAATTGAGTTTATTATGAAAAGGACTTAAGGGGTGGTGCCTATTCAAGGGCATGTTGGTAAAGTTATTATTTTGTTGAACTAGGGTTTCAAAAAGTTATTGTAGCCGCGTTATTGTAAACGTGACACTATTCACTCAAGGGCATTTTTGAAAAATGAGAATTCATTTTGGCTATGTTTTTTAATAGGTTTTGATTTAAATACTCTTTGTAGTCTCATTTTAACAAGTTTATGAAATTTGATAAATTATTTTCATTGTGAGTTGAGTTTATCTCTTCATATTTTTTAATGAACTTTTAAACTTATCAAAGGTAAATCACAACTTTTGTGACATTCCTTCTTATAATCTGAGTTTTTGAGACATGTTCTTCAACGGATCTAGAGTATTATATAATTTAGATTCTTGAAAAGAGTTTTTTAACGGGTCTAAGTTTTTCCATTGACTTGATATTGGCATTCTTGGGCGAGTTTTCAAAATGATTGTAGATTCAAAAGATTCCATTTTCGCAGGTTCATATCATTTGATGTACTTCCATTTACATATGGCTACACTTCCATTCACATATAAGTAGCCATATGTAAATGGGGGAAAAAAACCTAGAGCTTCAATCTTTGGACGCACCATCAGAGATAAGAGTTAAGTTACATCTCCGAAATAAGTTACCATTCGGGTGGTAATTTCTGCAACCTAGCTTACCAAGACCTCGTCTAGTCCTTCCAGAGGAGAGGTACTCAACTAGAAGGCTACAAAGGCGAGTGATGAATGAAAGGGAAGATGGATCATAACAAAAACAAGCACCATTTCGCCGCCACATAATTAAGCTTGAGAGTAATATATTAATATACAACGCTCTGAACACATGATACAATGGAAGAATCGTGGAATTTTCAGCAAAACACCTATAAAATCTTGTCCCCGCACGAGGATACATTACAATGCTTCAGCATTGACAACTGCTATTTGCTGCAATCTGTATTTATTCATTAATACAGGCAGAGAATAACAACATGCATGGAAAAAATGCAGGTTTTACATTAAAGTTGGAGGTAATTCCTAGAAACAGAGCAAACAGATCTGAGGCAAAACTTATATCTAACCTCTCGGCCTCATTATGCAGGAACAGCCTCAACAAGCTTTGCAAAGTAAAATTGTGTGGTGATGAGGCCTCTCTTCCTTATCTTCCACCCTACCTTTTGCAATGCTCTTTCCACGTCTGCCTCTGAATGGAGATATGCCCTTGTTGCCTTCGAAGGCCCGGGGAACAACTCTCCTACTCTTTTCAATAGATCATAATAAAACGTCTTTGGTGCAAAGCTTAGAATTAATCGCTTTTCTGCCAATGAAGCAAGGTGGGCAATCATCCCGTCTGCTTTACTCTGTGGGTAATGAATCAAAACATCCAGGCAGACTACGGTGTGATACTTCCCTTCCAAGCTCTCCAAATCACTCACTTCAAATTTTGGTATCACTGGAGATGGTAAAAGGTCATCCTTGCCTGCCAGAAGCTGTTCCTTTGCCTGTCATGAAATTCAAAATACATGTAAATACGATCGTCAACAAATTACTGTACTTCTATAACAATACAAAGCGATGAGGCAGATTATCACTCACTTTTCTCACTGCACCACGGTTGAGTAGTCCTATCCTATTCCAACTTACGTGCATACAGAAATAGACTTAACATAAGACTAATACGACTTTACCTTCTGGATTTGATCCACTCGGAAACTTTTAAACAAAGTAATATTAATTGTAGCGAGCACATCTAAAAAGCATTCAGTATACTTCGAGTTTATCTGAACTTGACAGAACGCTGTAAACACAGACCTCTTACATAACATCGAAACAACACACAGATCAAACTCACCTCATCCCCAACTTCAAAAAAACTATAATGAAAGTAATACCGACAATGTGTGTGTATATTATATATATATACACATACGTTTAAGTAGCACACTTCTCTCACCTGCTTCTCGGCTTCAGCAACCATAGCAGCTGAAATATCGCTGGCCGAGACAATAGCACCCTCCTTGGCGAGCGGAATGGACAAAGAGCCGGTGCCACATCCAGCATCACACACAGTAACCCCTCGAAGCGGACTTTCATCAGTCAGCATCTTGATGGCATTCTCGACGGTCTTGGCGTGGCCCAGCCTTATGTCCTTCTGAACCCTGTTAACATCATCGGTCTCTCCGTAAATCTTCTTCCACCTCTGGAATCCCGAGTTGTTGAAGTAATCCTTCACAACCTCCTTGTCGCCACCCCCGACGACTTCAGCCTGAAGGCGCCTCCGTCTCTCTGGGTCTGTAAGGGAGAGAACTGCGGCGAGGGCGGCTACGGAGCTGCCCCCAATGACGGCGAAGGTTGTGCCGTCGAAGGTAGCGGCGACGTCAGCGGTGGAGAGCGGTGGAATGGCGAAAGGGGTCGTGGGCTTGGTGGGTCTTGTTGTTGGAGGATTGAGAGGGGTTTTGGTAGAGAATGGAAGATGGCTCTGCTGGTGGTGGAAGCGAAGAGGGGAGAAAAGGAAAGCCGAGTAGGCCATTTTTGGTCTCACCCGGACCAGAGATAGGCTTTCTCTGTTAACCGGTGGATACGGGTACACTTTTTGGCAGCTGATAAGGCTATATACTGGATAAGACTTGTGAACTGTTGGATTGGATACAGCTTATGGGCGTTCCTCGGATTCTCACGTAGGTCCCACTCTCGTGTTGGCATAAATATTAACACATAAATGTGTAATAATAAATTAATTACTATAAAACTAATGAAAAGAGATAGACAAAAAAAATATTGTAAGAGAAAAAGTTATTCTTTAATATAAAACTTGATCATATACAAGGGAATAATACTCACATATATAGGAGTACAAATGAGTAGGTATAGCTTAAGTCTTTATTGATGGCTAAAGATAGGTCTTAATTGATAGCTAAATGATCTTAATTAGTGGCTAAAAATTGGTCTTAATTGATGGTTCAATAGTTTTAATTAGTGGCTATGTATGGTTATACAAATAAGTTTATAACACTCCCCATTTGGATGACCATACATAAAGAATATGCATCGTTAAGATCTTGCCAAGGAAAAACCCAGTGGAAAAAAATCAATGGCGAAAGAAAATAGTACAACATCCATGTGTACTGCCAAGTGCTTTAAGATTGCCTCATTAAAACCTTGCAAAGGAAAACCCAGTGGGATAAAATCTTAGCGAAGGAAAAAGAGTACAATTAGCACAAGTCTTCAAGACTTTACTCTCCCTAAAAAGTGCATGATAATAGGTCTTCAAGTTTCCGCATTCCAATGTTCTGCACAATCTTCTTAAATATTACAGTTGGTAATGCTTTAGTGAATAAATTTACCAGATTATCACTTGACAGTATCTGCTTGACATTAATTTCACATTTCTCCTCATGAATTGCAATGATCTCTCTGTGTGAATCTAAAAGATAACTTGCATCCGCATATCCAACTATTTGTGGACTTGATCCATGTTGATAAAATAATTCCATATCAATCATACCTCAGAGGTAACAAATGATATGTTTAATACCATTCCAATGTCTTCGAGTTGGTGTAGAACTATATCTTGCAAGTAAATTAACTGAAAATACAATATCAGATCGAGTACAATTTTTAAGATACATCAGGGCTCTAATTGCACTGAGATAAGGTACTTCAGGATCAAGAATTTCTTCATCGTCTTCACAAGGACAAAATGGGTCTTTCTGCACATCAAATGATCGAACAATCATTGGAGTACTCAAGGGATGAGTTTTGTCCATATAAAAGTTCTTCAAGACTTTATAGTGAAAGGTCTTTGGTTGATGCGTCTCAATATTATATACCAACTCTTTAAATGATGCAGTTGGTAATGTTTTGGTAAACAAATTTGCCATATTGACTCAAGATTGTTTTAACATTAAATTCACTACTCTTCTGCAGTTGTGCTCTTCTGGAATTCTTGTAAATAACATAGTTAGTGGAGAAGTCATTAAAATTAAGCCGCCAACCTCCATATTTAACAAAAACGGTGGCCACCTTTTTAGACCAGATAAGCACCGCAGAATTTTACAGCTCTTCTGTAGCTGTCAGGCGCCGCAGGGCTATGATGCTACATCTCTTGTCTCTTGTAAAGAGATGCTTCACAAGGGACGTTGTGAAGTAAATAGAGATGCTTTATCCTTCCTTTTACTCACCTGAGGATGTTGATCTTATGATTGGAGCAGAGATTCATTTTTCTGTAAGAATTTATTCTGATATCGTTTCAAAATCAAGATTTCTTAGTGCTCAATATTTTGCCTATGGTATGACCATGTCTCGGAGGTTATTAGCTAAACTCAATGAGGTCAACCAACTTAATAATCAAATATCTTAATTGCGTTAGAAACTCTCTGCGAAGAGTCGTAAGAGCAAGAAACTGAAGGAGGAGAATAAGGCGTTAAAATAGTATGCCCGTGATCTCCAGGATCAATAGCAACGGATATTTGAAGAAGTCTAAATACTTATAGAATAAGAACAAGCTGCATTTAATCTTGTCGTGGATATCTGAAAAGGTCCAACTTCAAATAGAGTAGGGGCAAGCTGCTTTTAATTTCACGGCCTAGTAAATAACTGTAGGATATCTGTGTTTAGCGTATCCTCTATCAATATATATAATTTTGTCTTGCTTTCATAATTTTCTCTATAAAAAAAATATTGAGCTCATCTTCATTCGCATCCCATTTTCTTTACTTTTCTTTAATTAGTCTGCATTCTTATTCTGCAATCTTTCTCTGCATTCTTACTCTGCAATGGCCCAGCAATCTTCTCATGACCAATATATGAGGTATTCTATACTTTATTCACCAGTTGTTTCTGCTTCTACCGTAGGTGTGATGACCCGCTTTTACGTGTATTTTCACTGAATAAGTGTTTTTAATTTAATTAATATATTGGTTTATTTATTTTAATTTAATGTATTTTAATTGGTTTTTATTTTATTTAATGTGGTGTTTAATTTATTTTAGTCGTTTTATGTTTTTAATATCGTTTTCGGCGGAACAGTTTTTGGATCCCGGATGTGAGGATTGGACCTCATTTCTCTTCTTTTCTCTTTTCTTTTTCCCTTTTCCTTTTTCTTTTTCTTCTTTTCTTTCATTTTCTTTCTTTTTCTTCTTCTTTTTCCTCTCCGGTTCTCTCTCCCCGTGCTCTCCCCTTCCATTTTCTCCCTCCCGTCGCCCCTGCTTCGGCCGTCCGGTGGAGGTGTCGTACACCACCCCCGGCATTCTCTTCCCCTCCCACCAGAGATCATCCCCACCAATTTTCAGAGCTATCGGACCAGCCGTTAGCCGCCACGAGCCCCTGGAAGTTGCTGCCCCTGCCCTGTTTTCTCCCCTGTTGCCGATTTCTTTCTCCGCCCAGAACCGCCACTTGCCGGCGGCGTGGCCTACACCACCCACCCAGTTTTCTTCCCCTCTCACTGGTGAACATCCCCACCAAGTTTCACCTCCATCTGAGCCACCGTTAGCCACCACGAGCTCCATCAAGCCACACGGTTTTTCACCGTTTCTGGCGCCGTCGCACCACCTCCGGCCACCATCTCTTCACAGCTTCTTCCTCTACCTCTTGCAGTCCTAACCCACCTAATTTCGGTCCCAATCCGTTGCCGGAGCAGCTCGCACAAGCTCAACTCTGATCAGCCCCTTTTTGCACTTCCACCACCACCCATGGCCAAAGCTCACTTCCTTTAGCTTCATAAATATCTTAAGGCCATTCCCTATCAATTTCGTGTCTTGGTTTGTCCCCGTTCGAAAGTGGGTAATTTATTACCCACGGCCACAGTGTAAAATACACTGTTACGTTGCTTTTCCTCTGCCATTTGCAACGCCGCGAGCTTTCAAAAATTACCTTATAGCGCTGTAAGTATTTTCCAAACTCTACTTTTAGATTTAAATATATTTTGCTCTTTCAATAATTTATCTGGTTGGTTGGTTGATTCCAGACTGAGTCCGAGGAGTTCGGGGGTCGGATGGATTGAGGACGGAGTTGCTTAGTTTGTTGATTTATGGTTGGTTGGTTGTGTTGTGCATTGAGATTGCATTTACATGGTGCATGCACGTGCATTTTATTTAAATTGAGAAAATCATGTTTTATTGGCGTAAATGGATTTTCGGGTGCGTGTGTGCCACGACCCCAAGCCGGGATGGGGTATTATCTCGGTGGAGCTCCTCTGGTCACTCGGGAGCGTAATATACTGAGTGACGTCCCTTGAGTCGAGGCTTGGCTACAAACGCGCCGGGCGTGGAACTGAGCGACAACGGGAGCGGGGGCTAGAGGATGCTTGGCTACGAACGCGCCGGGCGTGGAACTGGGCATCGCTCTATGCACCGACTCCGTGGCCCTTCGCTGGCGAGGGCTAGAGGATGTTTGGCTACAAACGCGTGGGGCGCGGAACTGGACATCGCTCGTCTAGAGGATGCTTGGCTACGAATGCGCAGGGCGCGGAACTGGCATCGCTCGTTTATGTGTCATACGCGTGGTGGATTCCCGCGGTGTGGCACAAGAGCCAGGGTGTGCGGATAACCCCTAGGGGAGGTCATGGTGCATACGGATTAATTGGTTATGGATTGAGTTGGATACGGGCCAAATGGACTTTTGGCGTGATATTTGTAAAGATTATGTTTTTGGGCCAAATGGGATTTTTGGCATGCGTGTAAAAATACGGATTTATGAGTTCGTGCATTGGCATTCTTTCATGCATATTGTTTGAGTTTTTATATGTTTTTATCTAGTGGTATTTGGATTTTACTTACCTGCGGCACCATTTTTGGTACCGTAGATTTTGGTGCAGGGATCGAGGAGGAGGAGGCTGAGCCCGAGGATGCGGCTCCGCCGGAGTTTTGAGTTGGAGTCTATACTTGGAGTTGGCTTTGAAACAATATTTGTATTTGTAATATTTTATTATGTATGTTTTAAACTGGATTGTATTAAGCTAAGACAAAAATTCTGGTACTTAGTTATATGTCTTTGCTATCCGCTGCATATTTCTTCGTGCACATTTGTCGCTTGCACACACTTGGCACTCGTCGATAGGGTGGTGACCTGTGTTGTCACCATCCGGACGTCTCGATTTCCCCGTGTCCGTATGTGGGGATTTGGGGGCGTCACAGTAGGTGCTATAATGCAATATAATAATGATCTGACTAATAAGTCAGATGTTGATGCTATCTACAAGCTTGTGAGTCTCGGTACCCGATACTCATCAACCATTGTCGCATTTTCTCAGCGACTACAATCCAAAACTTATGATGTTGACAAACTCAATGAGAAAATTTCTATCCTTCAGCGACTTCTTCTGGAGTCCAACCTGAAGATAGGAACAATAAAGCAAGAGAATAGGAATTTAAAATCCTTGCTTAACTCTTCTTTTTGATTGCCTACTCCTTTAGATAGGAATGCCATGCAAATTTTTGAAGAGCAAGATCGTTTAAAGAATGAGGTAAAGAGTCTCAAATTTATGTAATTTTGTTTTGAGATAATAAAATTATATTTCACAAATATTCATATTGTGTTTCTATATTTTGGTAGATGTTCTGTGTGCTCCATTTTATTTCTCCTTTAATAATACACATTGTTACAAAACCGTAATATGAATCTGAAATACTAATTGCATTTAAGAGATGGTATTTAAGAACTAATATGGAAAATAGCTTGTTCCACATGCGTTTAGATTGTATTAGATCATATAAGAATTTTTGAAACTTGATAGAATAAGTATTTCAGGACTATATGCTTCATGCATTTCATATCTAGTGATCTATATAAATATGCAGTTAATCGTGCATACCCAAACTTTTGGTAACTATCAAGCTAATACAAATCTCAATATAATATCATCAACTTCAAAAGCATATCAATATTATTTCTGCGAGAAACCAACTCGTGATTTATACATTTTCATTTTCTTAATACAAATACCTACTGATATTCAACAAGAATCACCTCTTAGGTGTTTGGACTACAAGTTCATATGTATCACATTTTACTAGTGATATCAATTCTACAGAAATTGTTTCTTTCTATTTTGGCCAATATTTTTACGTCGGTATTTTTCGACGGTTCTTGGCTAACTTTCTTCATTACTTCTGGTAATGTCAAGTGCCATCTTATATGAAAATACGTTGTCGACAACAGTTTTATTTCTATTCAGAATTTCTCCAATACTCATGAAATGTATCGAAATCTCATTATTTTCAGGTACCTGTCTCTCTTCAAAGGAAGTCATTTCATGAAAATTCTCTTCAGGAGGTACTCTTCAAGAGTATTATACTCTTCAGGAGTTTTTATTATAAGAGAATTTTGCATAGAAAGTTTGGATAGATCTTATTGCTTGTTTTGTGGGTACGGCCTCTTCAGGAGTACCAATTTCTTTTCTTTGTGCTTTTCTCTTTCGGGATGCTTTATCTTTTGTATCAATAGGTCTCACACGCTTTCAGACATGTCTTATATTCATTAGACTGCTAAATTTCTTAATTGTCCTACGAGGACTTCAATCCTCGCTGAGATTTTAGCAGTTAGAATATGAGACATTTTTATCTTATTATATCCATAAATTAATTATCATCTGAACTTTCAGTTCACCTATGATAATCAAGATAACGTCGAATTATTTCCTTTTATTTGCTTCTAGCAAATTTTTCTTTTCGCTCATGGTGGGAAGACTTTATTGTAAAAGAATCTTCTGGTTCTTTTATAAACGTCCATATGAAAATTATTTGACTTATCGTAATTGATTTCAGATGATCAAGATAATTATGAAAAACATACAAATATTTTGAATCATATCATTTTTGACGCATCATAATATTTGATTCAATAGTTATATAATATCATCTCAAAGAGAAAACTGATAGTTTTTCCAATATGAGCTTTTGGCCCGAAATCATAGAAGTACTATAAAAATATTCATTACCACGTCCAATCTCTTGGTTTCTTTGAAAAAAATGCATCATTCTCTTCTGAGAATGATATAAATCCAACACCATTCACTTCAGGGAATGATGTGGAACTAGTAGGACGTGACTAATGATTTCTTAACAAAATCTCATTATTTTGCTTAGCCACTAGAAGACCAGATATAAATTAAAAATATATTGTAAACTTTTGCATTCGATATTGCTATTTCAGGAGCACATTCGAGGCATTCATTTTAAACATAAATTCTTTAGTGGCTTTTCTCTACACAATTTAAATTATGCAACTTCAGGTGCATTAATCATAATGAGCTTTTGGTATACGTATAACTCATTTAAACTATCTCATAGAATCAATAGATCTTTTATTATGAGATACGCAATAAAATTATTGGTTTAGAGCGATCCTTCAGGGATGCTCAATTTCTATTCCAAGATGAATCTTATCATCAATAATTTGAAACAAGTATAAAAAATAAATAGAACTTGTATATAAACTATGTGAATAAACATAGAATTTTATCAAGTAATAATAAGGAATATAATTTTTAATACTCACATTGGGGATTGCAAATAATATATTAAAAAACATACTTGAAGTAGAAGACCATTAGTTTCAGCATCAACAGAACCTTGTGCTGATAACGTGATATGAAACTAATGAAAAGAGAGAGAGCGAAAGACAGAGAGAGAGAGAGAGATAAAAAGGATATTGCAAGAGAAAGAGTTATTCTTCAATGCAAAACTTGATCATATACAAGGGAATGATACCCATATATATAGGAGTACAAAGGAGTAGGTATAGCTTAAGTCTCCATTGATGGCTAAAGATAGGTCTTAATTGATGGCTCAATGATCTTAATTAGTGGCTAAAGATTGGTCTTAATTGATGGTTCAATAGTCTTAATTAGTGGCTATGTATGGTTATACAAATAAGTTTATAACATTAATAATGATTTACATGTATTTTCCGTTGTTCAAAAGATACGAGGAGTTATATGTCACGCCCTCAAGTCCGTTTGAGATTTGACCAAATTAAGTGTTGGGATATTTAATAAAAAATTATATATTTTAGTTTCTGATAATTAAAGATGTAATATACCTAAGATACATTTAACAGTATTCATTATTCACATCAAATAATTTTTTTTAACAATATTATTTACCAGATATAACATATCCTAAAATAACATTAGCATATTTCACAATTGCATTATAACATATATCCAAAAGTTACAATATTTATCTAAAAGATCTATAATGAGATAAGTATTAGAGGCAGAGCTCCATAATTACAGTTTGAAAATAAAACTATTCCAATAGATTGTGGTTATTAGTTTTTTGTCGTTCCTCTGCAGGCTAGTCAGCATCATCCAGACTAGTTACCATTTTTGGAGAATAATAATTGGAACTACCAAGTGAGATTTGATTATAAATCTCAACAAGAAGCAACTAACTTAACCAGCAGTATATAAATGCATACATGACAATAAAATGACCTGAATGATAACATGAACATGAATGAGAGTGACATGACTTGGCAAATAGCATGATATGTGCCGACATAACTTGAAAACTAACATAGAACTGACATGAACTGAACATGAAACTGACTTGAATTGAACACGAACTTGAGATCTTGTCTGACAATAAGCTGATTAATTAAATATGAAATGTGGATGCTACACGGGTCACCTTGAAGACCATTAGGATTTTGGCCATGAGGGTTACACACCAACCATGACAAGCTCACCTACCATTTAACACTTGTCACACATGTAGAAGGGTAGAAGATTTCTAGAAGAACCCAATCATGAGAATGGAAAGTGACTCACTCAAAAATGAGTAGCACTAATGCTCTCCCAAGTGCAGGAGGATGTCGTGTAATAATAAGGAATAAATTCCTAGATCGTCTCCTCAGGGAAAGTTACTCAAAAATTAAACTCGTTGAAAAAGTGTGAAAAACTTCACAAAGAGAAAACAAGTGGATGGTATGTGCAATGGATAGAGAGGTTACTAGTCATGGACTAAATTCATATTTTTAGATTTGTTTTAATTGTCGGATTTGAATGTAAATGACTAATAGATTAAATTCAGAAATTAATAAAACTAAATTAAGAATTTAAACTAGATTAGAAAGTAATTAATAAAATACAAACTGAAAATTGAAAATGCTCAAAGAAAAGAAAGATTAAAGAAGTGCGAAAAATAAATAACACGAAATAAGTAAACAGAAAATAAATTGCCCAAACTTCTAAGCTAAAAACCTCAAAAGTATTCTATAAACTTTTAAAATATATATATATATATAGAGAACGAAAAGTATGGTGGAAAATTCCCCTTCACCATTCAATTGAAATTCAAAACAAAAAGAACCAACTTCTTATGTAACACTCTTGAAAATTAATCTCCAAACCTTTAATGAAAACTCTAGAACAACTCTTTTACTTCTTGAAATTAACTAACACACTTGCTAGAATTTAAAGTATTACACTTAATGAACTAAAATTCTAAAGCAATTCTTAGCACACTTAATAAAAACTCTAAACCAACATAGCATTGCAACCAAAAGAAAAAAAAAATTCCGAATACTAAGACTTGAATTTTTGCATTTCAACACAACTCCATCTTTATTTCATTCACACATCCCCACCTACTAACCAACTTAAAAATCAACTTAGCAACAATTAAATTACAACTTGACCGAAACTTCATGCAAGAATTAAAGTAGCAACAACTTCACTAAAAAAAACTGCTAAGGAACATAAGAACAACACTAAAACAAAGCATAAAAAAATTCCTTACTCCACACGTCCAACCCCTATTTAAAGAACCCATCTACCACTTCTTGAATGTCCACTTTGGTGAAAAAATAGCAGCACAATTCGGTGGAGAAGCAGCCTTCATTCTTGACTTTTTCAATGATCAATTGATGCAGAATTTTCGGTGGAGAAGCATCTGAATTTCGGTGGAAAGAGCAGCCTTCATTCTTGACTTTTTCAATGATCAATTGATGCAGAATTTTAGGTGGAGAAGCATCTGAATTTCTGTGGAAAGAGCAGCCTTCATTCGGTGGAAAAGCAGCACATAACCATACATACTTTGGATGCGTGAAAAGGGTCTGCCAATGAGGGCCGCTACATACTTATACTTGAAAGCTTACATTTTGTTCTTTTTCTTTCGTAAAACGTGTCTCTTGGAGAAAAGTTTCATTTACTTTTAAAAGAAAAGCTTTTGTTTTCTTTTTTGTTTATATAAAGAAAACTCTAGAAAAGTATGAACGTAATACTTATCTGGACTTCATGCCATACTCAATCCATGTAGTCCATTCATGTGCATGTCAGATGACAACCTACATGCCTACACATAACCTTACGTCATCATCTATCTAATGCATAAGTAACTATTCTAAAAATAGAACTATGCCTCACTTGGAACACTCTCCGTCCATCCCTCGATTCTTGCATGCCATTTACTGTACTAAAACCTTCGGAGTTTTAGTGAACCTCCGTGATTCACCTTAGGGTTAAGACATTAAAACCTCTGTCTCGTTCTTCTATTTCCACAATCCGACCCATGATTCCGACCGACAGAGTCATGCGTCCCAACCTTAAACTACTTACCCATTACTACCTTTACGTATCCTAGCCTATATTAAATCCCTCAATTCCAACCAATCAGGCTACATAAATTCAAGCCAACTCTGGGGATAAAACACCTTGTAACCATGATCAGAACAGATTAGACATTACATATGGTAAACCTATTCGGCACATATGTCTCGCTAGAGACACCTGTATCTCATCCCCTTTTATTACCTAAGAGTAACTTATGATTCCAATGAATGCCTACTTGCATAAACAAGCTCCATACTCCAATAACAACTTGCTCAAACCCGGTTGATAGGACTCTACCTATTTCTCGGCCTTGTAAAAGTTCATCCCAACACTTGATAGGAGAGGACTGCATCCAAAATGCACCTCTATCATGTCACGTAGCTCGAGACTAATCGCAAGTCACGTCATAATGTCCATCATGCTTCCGCTGCACGCTCTGATACTTTTCCACCACTTCCATATATTCTTAGCCATAGTCAACCACAAGGTGGCACCTGTCACCCCAGACTACAGGCCATATCACCATTGCTTCGGGGCACTGTTACACAGTTCCAGCCACTTAACAAGAGGACTACATCCACAAATGCACCTCTGTCACATTATGCGGCTCGAAACCATTTCCCGAGTTACAAAACGATGTCCATCATGCTTCCGCTGCACTCTCTGATACTTTTTCACCACTTCACACTTATTTTCAGCCACAAGTCAGCCTCAAGGCGACACCCGTCACCTTGTCCACATCACCACTGCTTTGGGACACTGTTACACAATTTTCGACGCTACACCATACACTCCACGCTTCTTTGCTATGCCATCCAACCCTTCGTGACATGTCATCCAGTGTATCACAACATAGTACAGAGTACACTCATGTGAACTCTCTTCCATCCACACTACAACATACATCACTACGATACACACCTCACGGTGCATCACTACGGGACATGGTGCGTACTCCCTTCACTACAACACTTATTATCACGACACACACCACACGGTGCATTGCCGTACAACACGGAGTACGCTCCATGCGCACTCCCTTCATTCTACACCACAGGTCACTACGGCGTAGGTCACACGGTACGTCGTTGCAATACACAGAGTACGCTCCATGCATACTCCCTTCACACTTCACATCGTACCACAACTATGGCATCCATCTCACGCCCATACTTCACAGCATAGTCCACAATACTACATAATCAAGCCCAACACTTCACAACTACACTTCACTTCACAACTATGCAGCGAACTCCACAAATACTAACTACACAGTCTACAGTCCAACCAATCAACTAATATAAACACAAATAACTAAAGACAGAGGGTTATACCATTGATGGGATAACCTGTGCATCGCTCGCTGCCCATCACGATCAAGATGTTGGATGAGTCATTCGTGGCGGTAACACCACATACGGTGGCTGTCCACCACATAAAGTGGCTGTTTAGGCTTGAGAATAGCTAGGCATGGTCTTGGAAAAGGTCAAAGTGGCCTCGTGGTGGTCAAAGGTAGCGGAGCACGGTGGCATCATGCCATGGATAGTGAATCTGAAATGGTGGGAGGTTGCTTGAGGTGGATGAAGGCCATAGAACTTCATGGGAAGCTAGGGGGAGGTAGATGAAGATGTGGTGGAGCTGTGGTGGCCAGGCGGTGGCTTACGGCGGTGGATCGGCCACTAGAAGTGAAATATGGCCTTGGAGAGTGAGGGAAAGTGAAAGCTATGCACAACTTTGTTGGACATGAAATTTGTTGGAGAATGTTGTGGTGATGAGAGGAACAAGGTGGTGGTGGTGAAACATCGTGGGTAGCCGTGTACGGTGGTGCACGACAGTGCAACCGTACGTGTGTGAGTGGAGACCCATCAGAGAAAGAGAGAGATTTAGGGAGAAAAAAGGACATGGGGAGGAAGCTCATGATGTGGTGAAGCCATTGGTGGTGCTTGGTGGCCGTTTTGGCCGTGTATGGTGGCTCAAAGAGGAGAAAATGAGTGTAAAAACCATTTGCTTGGAGGGAGAAAGAAAGAGAGGTGGTTGCCGATATAGCTCACCACCGGTGAGGTAGTGGTTGCCACTGGGGGAGGATCAGGCCGGAGGTGGAGATGGCACCGGCTGGGAGAGCTAAAGCTCATACAAGGTGGAGAAGAACGAAAGCACAAGCTGGATGTGCATGGGAAGAGAGAGAAGAGAGAGAAAGAAGAAAAGGAAAAAGAGAAAAAGTGAGGAGGAAAAGAGAGGGGCCTGGGTATTTAATCCTAGTCTTACGCTTCGAGATCCTCAAAACGATCCAACGATGAGTTTAAACACTGATTTGAAAATGCGTAAGTGTTTTATTAAAATGAAACACTAAAATAAAATACTGAGAGGAATTAAGATAGAATATTATTTTGTAAACTAAAGTTTATAAAATAATATTTCTTCATCATTATTTAAAATGTTAAAGTATCATTAATTATTCAAAGAGAATAAAATCATTTAAATTAAATTAGAGTTTTCAACGTAAAATTAAACCTCTTAATATTTTAAAACAAATAAAATATTTAATTTAAGTAATTATCCACAATTATAATATTTTCAGAGCTCATTAAAATATTATAATTGTGTTACTTTAAAAATAAGCTTATCTAATAATACTAGGAGATAGGAGATATTTCTATAATATTTAAAATATCTATCTTACTTTGAAATCCATTAGATAACTTTCGGAATACACCATCAAGGTATAGCACTTAGGATAAGGCTCAGCACGTAGATCGAAACTCGGCACATAGAACGAGGCTCAACATGTAGACTGAAGCTTGACACGTAGATCAAGACTCATAAATAAAGAAGAAGAAAGAAGGAGTGGATATTACAATTCTAGAAGGGATAAGCTAAAAGGGTCACCTCACTCTTTCAACTCAATACTCCACCATGAGGAAATATCTTGGAATAGTTTTGTCTACTTTTTTGGGTTATCAAGAGCAACACTCTAGCTCACTCTCATCCCTCTCTTCATCCCTCATTTATCCAAGAAGTCTTCCAACTCATTTCACAATTATCCCACCTCTTTTTCCCACCTCTCTCGGACAACTTTTAGGAGTTCTATTACACGCCCATGTCAAAGCTTTTGTAAATTTTTTCTCACAAATTTTCCTTCATGAACATTGTTCATTTTTTAGTCTAGTTTTGTCAGTCAAATATTGTTTAAACCCCAAAAAGGTCATTATAGGCGATAAATTGGAGATTATGTTATATTTTGGAGTTTTTGATCAAGCTAATGAATAGATCTTGGTCCGAAATTTTTATGGAGTATTGTTAACATGTGTATATGATTATTTGTTGAGGATGTTTTGCATGATTAAAGGTTTTGATGAAATGGTTTGTTAGATCTAGAAACTTATAACCTGGATGAGAAAAAATAGTTTCTGTTTTGAAAAAGTTTAAATTTTTGGTGGTTTAAACCTATTCCAATGGCTTTGATAATTTTTTTGGAGGATCCTAAGCCTCTTATATACATGTTAGAATATTATTTTGAAGATATTTTATTTTAGTTTCAAAGATATAAAATTTTATGCAAAGAGATATTTGGATGGGCCAAAGTGTTGATGTTCTTGGCTAAATTTATGTTTTGGTTGATTTTTAACCATGTGATCTTGAATTTGAATCTTAGACCTGTTTTAGGACACCTTTTTAAACCATGATATGTTTTGGTTTGAAAATTACATCTCTATAAGTCATGGATCAAAACAAGTTAGAAAAAAAAATCTGTTTTTAGAACTTAGAAAGAAACCAAAAATTCCAAGTATTGTTTTAGTGATTTTGATGAATTTTATTGATGATTCAAAGCATGATTATTCTTAGGAATATGATATGACTATGTTAGAAGAAAGATTTAGATTTTTGAAATTCTTGGAGATGCTTGGAAATAGATCAAATAATTTGATTCAATGGTTTCGATTTTCAGTTAAAGAGTTTGAATCCTTTTTCTAAAAGTTTGGTGTTGATGATTAGCATATTTTAGTGGGTGTTTCAAGTATGTTTTTAAACTTATGATAGAAAGATTTTTGTTGCAAAAATTTGGTTTGATAATGAGTTTTGAAATTGGAATAATTGCAACAAAATCAATGAAAAAGCCTATGCAAGTTTTAGCCCCTATTGAGTTTTTATGATTTTGTTTAGTATTAAATTTTTCTAATTTGATATTTGAGTTTAAGACAAAATTTACATGAGGTATGTAAATTTTGGTATTTTTGGAGTTAGGATACAAAATTCTTAAGTTATGGGTAAAATGGTCATTTTCTTACATGTAAAGGGTAAAATAGTAATTTTTCTCTAAATTAGTATTTTTCCATATTTCTAATTGTTAGTGATTAATTTCTAACTTTTAGAAATTACTATTTTCAGTTCCCCGTGATCGTACTTGAAATTGATTAAAAAATACGAAGATCGAGGTAAATTAGCTTTTAACTTATTAGCAATTTACTGTGTATGGGTGATAAGTAAATGAACTACAGTGTATGTATGTATGTTATAATATATACCATGTCAAGTTATCACATATTTATCTATTACATATAATTTATTCTGTCACAAGTTATTTATCTGTTACACAAGATATTTGTTAAGTATTGCTATACATTACAAGTACGTCATGTTAAGTATGCCATCTATTACATGTATATCAAGTCATGTAATATTCAGTTGCAAGTATGTCATGTTAAATATGTTGTCTATTACGTATTATACCATGTTATGAAATGTTTCTATTTCAAGTAAGTCATGTCTTTCGAGTTACGTTCTAGTAGTTATGTCTAGGATACGATGTGATCATTATGATTGTCGAAGTATCTCCATTTGGAATTCACACGAGGTACTTTTGACGAAATCATTTTGATTGTTAGAATTCAATTTAAGCTTAGTAATGCATATACTCCTGGCATAATCATTCTGATTATTAGGGTATCTTATTTAAAATACTCTTGGTGTAATCATTCTGATTGCTAGGGTACGTGATTTAAAATACTCGTAATGTAATCATTCTGATTGTCAAAGTATTACTATGTACTTCTTGTGTAATCATTTTGATTGTTAAGGTACATGGTTTAAATTACTCATGATGAAATCATTCTGATTGTTTGAGTATCTCTGATGGAATATGTTGGGCGAAATCATTCTGATTGTTCACTATTCCTGATGAAACGACTGGCGAAATCATTTTGATTGTTAGAATTCAAGTCCAAGTTCATGTTAAGTAAAGAAGTCAAATCAAGTTTATGCTAAGTTAAGTTTCAGTTCAAGTTCAAGTTCATGTCTGTAAGTTGAGTTTAAGCAGTTAAAGAATCAAGATTCCAAGTTTATGTTAAGTCAAATTTCAGATCAAGTTCATGTTAAGTCAAGTTTCAAATCAAGTTCATGTTAAGTCAAGTCTCAGATCAAGTTCATGTTAAGTCAAGTCTCAAATCAAGTTCACGTCAAGCAAGTCAAGTTCAGTTCACATTTCAGTTTAAGTTATGTCAATTATGCAATGTTTTACGTGAAGTTATGCTATGTTTTATGTTAAGTTATGCTATGCTTAATTATGACTGTGATTTGTAATTATGACTGTGTGGAGGTTTTATGTTAATTTGCTGAGATTTGTAATCAAATCTCACTGTGGTAGTCCCAAATACCATTCCTCCCAAATGGTAGATCTTGTTATAGGATCTAATGGAGAGCTAGGGATCGACCAGCTGGAAACGGTCGACTAAGTGACAGTGCAACATTGATAATAGTATAGCAGTTAACTTAAATTACTACTTATACCTATGGAGTTGAATCTCTAGTACTCTTTTGATCACAACCGATCCGGACTAGTGTTGTGATCTTAGTTATATAATATGTCATTATGTATGAAGTATGTTTTAAGTATTTTGGATATTTCAAGTTTGGAGCATAGTATTGCAAAAGAAAAAATTTATCTGCTGCGAATATTACATAATGCTAAATGTATGTTAAGAATATTGTATCTTATATGTAATGAACGGGAGCAGCTAACCTTGTGTTACATGTCTCGATACTTCAAATGTCTATCCGATCATAAGCGGAGTTTGAGGGCGTCACACTTTCCATATACATTGATTGTTGGGGAGTAATCGGTCCGATCCTATTGTGCTGGCTATCTTGTAGATAAGAATGCTAGATGAAAACGAAGTTACTAGAATGTCGTTTCGGAAGGGCCCTCCTAAGGGGAGGCGAACCTCTAGTTTACTTGACAGAGTCAATTTAGGTGTCGTTTTCTCTGTTATGTTAAGGTTAGTTATGAGAGCGGGGGATCATGGACTAAACATTCCCTTTTTCCGAACCAAGACCTAACCGATTACTCCTATAGACTAGACCAGACCGTTAACTATCAGTCTATTTGCTCCAATTCAATCCAGACTAGTGTAAAATGGGTCAAACATATAAAAAGCAACAAATAACAGAGAAAATGAAATTAAAAAATTGCAATATCCAAATGCATATGGTCAATGGTGATGGGTTAATGAAAATTACAAAATCAACTTATATAACTACTATAAAAAAATATATTATATACATATATATATAATATTTTAAAAATCTATATATATACTTCGATCGGTTCGATCCAAGCCAAAAAAACTACACCTCTGGATTGGACCAAAAATTGAAGTTCTAGGGTATATATGGATCTAATGGGACCGATATACTTATCTGTCCAGTCCTGTCCATACCAAACCATTCAGTCCTACCAGATTTTCTGGTCTGAACTGAAACTTGCACCCCTAACTGATTTTATCTATAGTATAAGGTAGTTGGTCCAATCTCATTATAGAGACTATAATCTGCATCGCATATATACTCAATCCTTTATTCCCATGTCAATCAGAATTTCGGCAGCATTTTGCCATAAGTCTCCAATTGTGCTAGTCGCAAAAAGTGCTCATACCTATCCATGATCGAGACACTTACAGACCACACACTCGACAAATGAAAGGAAACACTAAACCAAAATACAAAGATTAGCATGAAAGTATAGACAAAATATGTATGTTATATAGATGATAGAATCCCAAACCGTCCACTTTGGACAATTCAAGAATTATATCCAAACATTCATCACGAACAATAGGGCACAACTCTCGAAAGGGTCTAAGGTTAAATTGGATAGAAACTTAATCATGCAAACACAATAAATAAATTATGCAATAAATAATTCAAGTATCTACTCTAGTGATTTAGGCAATTTCTATTGGACAATTTCTTTAACTTGGATATAAGTTATTGGTGATTGTTTTTAATATATATAAGTTACTGTAATAAGTTAATAGTGATTTATGCAACTAATGTTAAGTTTTTGGGTTTAGAAGTTATCCGTATCTTTTTTCATATAAGTTATTGGAAAAAGGAAATAGTGATTTATGCAATTAATTTCTCTTTTTTTGCCATAGAAGTAATTGGTCATTTTTAATACTTGGGTTATTTTTAAAATTGTGATTTATGTAAAACAATTCCTATTGGGCAATTTCTTCAACTTGGATATAAGGTATTGGTATTTTCTTTATATATATATATATAACTTTCTTTTATTTCAACTAAAGAATTTTAATAACCAACTTCACAAATATCCAACTTCAGAAATAACAATCATTCACAAATATGATAACTTTCACAGCTATAAAAGTCACACATTAAATATATGCATTTCACAAACATAACCATCATACACTTCTCCAACTTCTCCCACAAATATAATGCTATAACATGCAAAATTCAAAACATATCACACAAATCGTAGAACATGCTAAGTCCATCACACAAATATTATGAACATTATATATTTACCAATATATTTTGCACAATAAAGCTCCAACTCCCTATTTGCATATTTGCATAATTCAAGCTCAAACATTAACTCAACATTAAGAGCATTGGCATTGGCTTAATCAAAAGCCTAGCCAAATGCAAAATATAATGAATTTCATCAAAATAGAACTGCATTGGATTAGCTAAAATGATGAATGGGAAGCTATGAGCTATAGTAAAACTTGTGATTCCTTCAAATTTGAATGGCTACTGTTCATCAAGCAAATGTCTTTTTTATTCAATTTTAATCCCTTAGTTTAAATGTTACAAAACATAAAAAAATAAATGTTATAGAACAGAAAAAATAAAAGCTACATTTAGTTGAGGGTCAATACTTTGTCGAGGGCTCTGGTCATATTCGAGGTACACTGTGGGAGATTAATGTTTTTTTTAACTAGCTTTTGTGAATGTGCTTTCTTGCCAATGTTAAATGATCATAATAGGGACTACAATTATCATGTTGGTGCACATATAATAGTGCCCTGGACGTGCAAAATAATACCAGAGGATTAATAAAATTAAATTGATAGAAATGCTTTGATTTGGGAATTAATAATTTAAGTATCAAATTAAATTATTAATGTAAATATGGTTAGTGTAATTGCAAAATATGAAAAATAAATTAAAAATATTATTATTAAAAAAATATTATTATATTATTATTTTGATGAATCCAATGTGGGGTTATGAATAGGAAAATTTTAGATTTATGGAAAACATGTACTTTTCATCGAATTTCATCAAATTTTGAAAATGACTTTGATGAAGCCAATGTGGATGCTCTACATGGCCAAAAGCAAAACTTAACAAAACACAACACAAAACATACAATTCCACAACATGCCCTGTGACGCCCCCAAATTCCGCTTGGGATTGAACGGACATTTAAAGCGTCGGGACATGCAACACAAGGTTACCTGCCCCCGTTCATGACATATAAGATGCAATGTTCCTAACATGCATCTAGCATTATGCAATATTCGCAGCGGATAATTTAAATTTTCTTTTTCTTTAGCAATACTATACACCAAACTAAAAATATCCCAAATACTTGAAACATATTTCATACATAAAGGCATACTAAATAGTAGTGATCACCACACTAGTCCAAAAATGGTTATGATCAATAGAATACTTGAGATACAACTCCAAAAGTACAAGTAGTAACCTAAGTTAAATACTATGCCATCATCAACATTGCACCATGGCTTAGTCAACCGTATTCAGTTGGTCAGATTCCAATTCTCCTTCGGGTCCTGTAACAAGATCTACCATTCGGGGGGAATGGTAGTTGGGACTACCACAGTGAGATTTGATTACAAATCTCAGTAAGTTAACATAAAACTCCCACACAGGTTAAAGATGCATGCATGGCAGTAAAAGCATAAATGCATAACTAAAGTCGTACATAAGCATAGCATAACTTGACATATAGCATGACATTACCAGAACTTAAACGTGAACTGAACTTGACTTAACATGACATGAACTTGAGCTTAAAACATAACATGGACTAACAACATAACATGAACGTGAAACATAACATGGACTTGAAATATAGCATGAACGTAAACATGCATAACATAAATAAGAACTTGAAAATAACATAAACTTGAACATAACATGACATAAACTTGAACATAACATGATCATGAACATACATGTACGTGAGCATAACATAACATGGACTTGATCTGAAACTTGACTTAATATAAACTTGGAATCTTATTCAATTGTCTTGATTAATAACGTGCGTTAATACGTACTCCACAGTTGTTGTGGCCCCCCGTATACACGTAACATAAAATATAATACGTACTCCGCAATTGTTGTGGCCCCACGTATTATACGTAACATAAAATATAATGCGTACTCCACAATTGTTGTGACCTCACGTATTATACGTAACATAAAATATAATACGTACTCCACAGTTGTTGTGGCCCCACGTATACACGTAACATAAAATATGATACGTACTCCACAGTTGTTGTGGCTCCACGTATACACGTAACATAAAATATAATACGTACTCCACAGTTGTTGTGGCCCCACGTATTACTTAACTTGTACATGATCTGAAACTTATATGAACTTTACATAAGGTGAACCACGCTTGAGTCCGTGGCACCGCATAACATAACTTGTGATGAACACGCTTAAATCCGTGTCACCCTTAACATGTCTTATCTTTCTTAATGCATGAGATATTATTTAATATCATATATTTGTCTAACATGGCGTATACTTGTAAATGGCACAATATAATTTAATCATAAACATTCCATGTCATACATATATCATATGGCATACTATAATGGCATACTTATAACATACATGACAGAAAAGATTGTGTAACAGATAAATATTCATGAGAGAATAAATCATGCGTAACAAATAAACATGTAATAACAGTGCATGACATGGCATATATGATAACATACATACATAAATTGTAGTTCCCTTACCCATCACACATACACAACAAACTGATAGTAAGTTAGAGGCTAACTTACCTCGATCGTCGCGTTCTATGAGAATAGAGCGCGAAACACGAGGAACTGCACAACAGCTGGAAGAGGAACACTCAAGTCCTTAAGATTTTCAATTCTGAACTCAATTGCCATATTGTGAGCACTTGCAACACCACGGGCAACTTAAGGTTTCACTATACTCGAAAGAGATAAATTGACTTCAGAAAACCTTTGCACTAAGTCAAGTTCATTAAAATTATCAATAACAACCAAACAAACAACTCCTTTCTCAATCCATATACTCTTAGCCATAGTCAACCACAAGATGACACCCGTCACCCCAGACTATAAGCCAAATCACTACTGCTTCGGGACACTGTCAAACAGTTTCCCAACACTACACCATACGCTCTACACTTCTCTGTTACGCCATCCAACCCTTCATGACACACCATCCGGTGTTTCACGACTTAGTAAAGAGTACACTCACGTGAACTCTCTTCCATCCACACTACAACACACATCGCTATGATACACGCCTCACGGTGCATCGCTACGCGACACGGAGTATGCGCTACGCGTACTTCCTTCGCTACAACACTCATCATCACGATGCACATCACACAATGCATCGCCATACAACACAGAGTACACTCCATGTGTACTCCCTTCCTTCTACGCCACACATCACTATAGCGTACATCGCACGGCACGTCACTGTATTACACAGGATACGCTACACGCGTACTCTCTTCACACTACACGCCGTATCACAACTACGGCATCCATCTCACGCCCATACTTCACATCACAGTCCACAAAACTACAAAATCAAGCCCAACACTTCACAACCACACTTCGCTTCACAACTACGCAGCGAACTCCACAAATACAACTACACAGTCCACAAACCAATCAACTAACTACTTTAAACATAAATAACTAGAGATAGAGGGTTATACCATCGACGGGATAACCCATGCGTCGGATGAACGTACGTGGCGGTAACACCGCGTACGATGGCTGTCCACCACATAAAGTCGTAGTTTGGGACTGAGAAAAGCTAAGCGTGGCCTTGGAGGGCTCATGGTCGCCTTGTGGTGGTCAAAGGTGGCGGAGCACGGTGGCATCACGCCGTGAACAGTAAATCCGAATGGTGGGAGGAGGCGTGAGGTAGCGAAATGCCATAGAACTTCATGGCAAGCTAGGGAAAGGTAGATGAACATGTGGTGGAGCTGTGGTGGCGAGGTGGTGGTCGTACGGCGGCTAACGGCGGCGGATCGGCCGTTTGAAGCCATTTTCGGCCTTGGAGAGTGAGGGAGAGTGAGGGAGAGTGAGAGCTCTACAAAGCTCCGTTGGCCATGAAATTTCTTGGAGAGGTTCATGGGGATGAGAGGAACAAGATGGTGGTGGTGAAACACCACGGGTGGCCGTGTATGGTGGTGCACGGTGGTGCAACCGAATGTGTGATTTGAGAGACCCATATGAGAAAGAGTGAGAATTAGGGGAAAAGAAAGACATGGGGAGGAAGCCCTTGATGAGGTGAATCCATTGATGGTGCTTGGTGGCTGATTTGGCCGTGTATGTTGGTCCAAAATGGTGAAAAAGCCTTAAAGACCCATTTGTTTGGAGGAGAAAGGAGAGAGATTGGGTGGCCGGCGTTGCACACCACCGGTGCAGTAGAGCTCGCCGGTGAGGGAGGGATATGCCGGAGGTGGAGGTGGGTCATGGCGGCCAGAGGTGGCGCCGATAGGAAGCTCAAACCGATCGGCTATGGTGGAAGAGTGTACGTCGGCCATGGAGAGGAAAGAGAGGAGAGAGAAGAAGAAAAGGAAAAAGAGAAAAAGTGAATGGAAAAGGGTAGGGGCCTAGGTAATTCACTTCAATCCTACGCTTCGAGATCCTCAAATAATCCAACGATGAGTTAAAACACTGATTTGAAAACGCGTAAGTGTTTTATTTTAAATAAAACACTTTAAATAAAACACTACGAGGAATTAAGGTAGAATATTATTTTATAGTTTATAAAATAATATTTCTTCATTATTATTTAAAATGATAAAGTACCGTTAATTAATCGAAGAGGATAAAATCATTTAAATTAATAAAACACTTAATTACAACACTGAGAGGAATTAAGATAGAATATTATTTTACAAACTAAGGTTTATAAAATAATATTTCTTCATCATTATTTAAAATGATAAAGTATCATTAATTACTTAGAGAGTATAAAACTACTTAAATTAAATAAGAGTTTTTAACGTAAAGTTAAACCTCTTAATATCTTAAAACAACTAAAATATTTAATCTAAGTAATTATCCACAATTATAATATTTTCAGAGCTCATTAAATTATTATAATTATGCTACTTTAAAAACAAGCTTATCTAATACTTTGAAATCCGGTGGATAAGATCCGGAATACGCCATCGAGGTACAACGCTTAGGATAATTCTGTTCATGATTTTACAGTTGTCGGTGAAGAACAAAAAAAAACATGATTTACGGAAAAAGATAAATTATGCACGTGATTTCGAGTGAGGGTAGAGACGAGAGAGATGGTGATTGTTGTCGGGAAAGAATTCAAAACTGATTGTCGTGCTGTCTAATATGTGCGAAAAAAAGAAAGAGAATGGTGAGGAGATAATGCTAAATTTTAGCGGGCTGTTACATGCCCAATACCTCCTCCACCTTTCCATATTTTTCATACAAATAACAACTTGGCTACATTTCACAAACACAAATATTATAACTCCATAACAACGAATCAAACTACATTCATACAATCTCAAACAATATGCATTCTAACTTCTTAAAATTCGAAATATACATACAAAGTCCCTTCTAATAAAAACTTTACCTCAAGTGAATGCAATTGACTAAATCCAACCAACTGTCCAATAACTACAATTAAAAAGGCTCCAGAATAATGAGAAATCACAACTCAAGTAATAAACCCCCACTTTAATTCAAAATACGCACACAAAACAAAGTGAAACATTGCAAATCTTAATGTATTTGCAATCCTCTTTCACAAGAAAAACCAGAAACCCATATTCACAAGCACCATCTCTCTCTATGACGCCGTTCTCTCTATCTATCTCTAAATGTCACCAAAAACCCATATTCGATAAAATCTCTGTGTCTCAAGCACCGTATCTCTCTCTCTCTCTCTCTCTCTCTCTCTCTCTCTCTCACACACACACACACACACACACAAAAGATCATCTCACCAAAAGCCCACCGTCAACCTCACAAAACCATCAGTTAAAGTCTCTGTTTCGAGTTTCTGCACCAAACGCGAAGTCTGACGCGCTATATATCTTTTTACTTCAGAACTTATTACAGCGACAGATCTCAACTTAATAATTCAAAACTTAATCAAACGGTGTCGGCTAAGTAGTCATACACACTTTATTATGGCGATGCACTTTTGATGCGTCGCTGTGGATCTGAGAATTTGAGTTCGAACACGCGCTCCACCTTCCGCTCACATTATTTCAGCCCAGAAACCACTCGGATGGTTAATATACCGTTCGAGCAAGTAGCCCAAATATTCATCTAATTGTGCCATTAATATATCTGCCATGGCCCTCCCCACATTCGAATTTCCGTTCGAATGAACCAAAAAGCTATTCAAACCAATTTTGTACAGCGTTCCAATAGCTTAATAAGCCATTCGAATAGATTTTATATCATTTTTTATTGAAACAGTACAAATAATGACACCTAAGGGAATACATGGGCTTGTCATTTAATCGATTAATATACCGTTCAGATGAAAATTATCAAATTGTTTTACATAAACTTACGACTTACGACTCTATAGTTTAATAATGTTTGCAGAAAAATGAATTAACAACATATAAATATTGTAAATACAACTAAATGGTATCTTGGACTGTCCCTTAAGTTTTTAACTTGAGATTGTATTGTTTAGACCCTCAAGTTGGTTCGGTTTGGCACCAAAAAATTCTCATCTCAATTTCAAAATTTTCATTTTATCATTACAACTTTTTCAAATACTCATTTAAAATATAATAAATAATTGGACTTTTTCATAACTTTTTCAAATCTCAAAAAAATAATAATATTAAAATATTATATTTTAATATTTCATCTTAAAACTTAAAACTCTCATCTCACTACCAAACCGAACCTAAAATCATGGTTTATTAGTGGTTTATAAGTCTAGTATAGAATTAATTTAGTAGGATTAACTTAGTATAGTATAATAAGAATAGTATAGTATAGTATAATTAGTATAATATAGTATAGTTAGTATAATTTAGTAGAGGGTAGTTAGTATAGTTAGTATAGTAGAGTATAGTTAGTATAGTATGGTTAGGATTTTGGTATAGTATATAGTATAATATATTATAATAACGTTACTATAGTATAGTATAACATGTAATAGTCTAATTATACTATATTATAGTATAATTGCATTATTTTATAAAAATTAATACGTACTAGCATAGTATTCAATTTAACTATAGTTTATATTAAGTTTTAGACTTTTTGTATGAGTATAAATGTGTACAAATGTATCTATCAAAAAATAAATATATTATAATTTACTATACCAAAAACATATTATCATATATATATATATATATCAAAAGTAAGTTTATATTAATAACCTAAGTTGTTAATCAAGTTGTTCCGTGCACAAATGTTAACTAAAGAAGGAATTTGCATCTAGAATATTTGTTGTCAATAATTCTTCTTCTAATTAACAAGTTTTTAATCATTGTTATATATAAATTTATCTTCTTATTAATTTTATATTTTAACATAAAAAATCATTATTCACTAAATAGATATTTTATTTTAAATGCACAAATCATATTATTATTATTATTTAATACAAGATGCAATGTTTGGTTGTCAACTCCATTTCCATTTATCTCAAACCATCTATTAATGGACTTACTACTTTTTTAACTTCTTATAAAAAATTAAACATATCTCAACTTACTTTATATATTCGAACATATCTCAATAGGGTCCACAAAATACTATTACTTACAAATAATCTGAAATCATTTGAAATAATCTGAGATTACTTTAACACTCAAACGCACCTCATAACCTTGTCCACGTGATAGAGTCACGTAACTAACCAACTGGAGCCATTTTAAGTGACACACACACACACACACACACACATTAAACATTAAACATACCGTGAGATTTGTCCCAAGTGTGTGTTCCGATTCCTTTTATTTTTAACTTAATGATTAAGTAAGTGTTGATAAAAAAAATGCTTGAAAAAAAATATATAAAATACAATAGATGAAATAAACCAATCGGGACCCAAATTCGGTAGGTGTAGAATGACTCATATTATATATATATATGTATATGTATATATATATATATATATATATGTATATGTATATGGACATTAGAGGAAGGGAGGAAGAAATTACAAGTAGAAAAATACTTGATTCACAAAGAGATCTTACGTTGTGAACTAAATCTGACACAACGGAGTGAGATAAGATGAGAATTTTATAGATAGTAATAAGATAGTTTGTAAATAATAGATTTTGAAAAATGAGAGAGAAAAAATTGAAAAAAAATATTATAAAATTAAAATATTATTATAATATATTTTTATAATATATTTTTATTTATAGATTTAAAAAGATTGAATTGGTTTTTATTTTTTATTTGAAAGTTAGGAAATTTTGAAATGTTTAGTTTGAAAAAATTGTAATGATTAGTTTGAAAATTTTATATTTAAATTATGTTTGGAAAAGAAATGAGATAGATAAAGAAAGAATTTTGATATGAGATCTATTTTCAAGCAGGTCCTAAGTCATGTGTCTTTGTAAATCTAGCACTCTCTTACAAATAAGTTGGCTTTCATCCAATTAATGCTCAAATAATATATATAGAGGCACAAGATACATCACACCGCTCAGACAACAATTTCCCTATTCCTTTAAATCAGAATTATGAAGTATCTAATATCAAAGTCTCTTGCAATTTGTGACTGGAGACTATGGTTACTCATCAATGCTCAAGGCTGTGCCACAGCCTCATCAAGATCAATAATTTCTGTAATGAACTGAGGTATGCGCGTATCTGTATGCAAGCAGGGGGGGGAACTCGAGGAAGCAGCAAATTGTTTGGTCTGCTGAGATGCCTTAAAGCAACGGCCTCCTGGTCTTTATATATTATGATACAGAAGGCAGGAGTGAAAAATTGCCTTCAGTCAACAAGTTGACGGAAATTTCCATAGATAACTGGGAGCCACCTTCGAAAGAAACTCCTCAATGTAAATAGACCTAGGAAATATGCACCAGAACCGCCCAGACAAGTTGAAAGCCAGTGCCTAAAAACTGGGCCAGAAGCCATCAAATTCCTACTTCCAGGGAGAATTTCCATAAAAAAACAGCCAGCTTTTTGTAAAAGACAAATAAATATCTGCTACAAAATTTCAATTCTCCATTCTCCTTTCTCGCGTTGCAGTAGAGGAATCAAAACATCAAACTGCAGCATCCAGCATGATTTAGAAGACAACGATTGGCATCAAGAATTGTTTTCTGAAAGAGTGTTTTAAGCAAGGTAGCTCATAGAATAACTCCAAAACTTTAAGGTACTGCATCTAAATTAACATTCCTTTTTTCCCAAAAAGGTAATGACTTGATTGGTGCAATAAATGTGTTGAACCAAGTTTGTCTTCTGATATTGAAAGCCAATATGGTAGGCAACATCCCAGGTCAGCAAGTGTTTGTAAAAGTACCTTTGAGTTTTGCTTCAACCTGATTCATTCATGCCAGGACCGAAGCAGATAGAACATGGTGAGAAGTTTGTGGATTATATTCATGATAAATTAAGCATTCCAATGGGTGAGATATAAAATAACAGACCCAAAAAGGATAGTACAGAAATGATCAAATGGACGGAGAGAATTTGCAATCTTACCAGCTAATATCAAAACCAAAATTTAATTTTGTGAGCAATAATATTGAGGAGCCAGTTCAGATAGCCACAAGTAATCGATTCTACTAATGTTGCGGATGTACTTATGATTAGTTTGGACTAGTTCGTTGAAAACTATACACTCTGGTTTTGCCCGGAATAACACAGAAGAAGGGTGGATCTGCACCACCTGACCACTTGCTAAAGCCCTGTCATTTAATTAGAAGTGTTAATATTCCAATTAACAATGGAGCATCATAAATTAACCAAAATAACCTTTTTGAAAGGTACAAAAACTAGTGGATCCCTTAAGATCTACCAGATGAATTCCATAATGGTTCACCTTGTTAAAGGGTATAACGACAACCGGAACATTTGAGATCTACCAGAGGAATTTCAAATATGATTCATTTAAACGTTACATTCAATACCTATATGTTCCCTCTGGCTGCCTCAAAGCTGCATTGAGGAAGAATGAAGCAGCAAGACATTTGCGGAACTGAAGCAAGTCATCTCCACAAGAAGCAACACGAAGACCCATTTGTTCAACATGACCTCGAATTTGACTGCAATAAGCACCTAACAAATTAGGGGTGGAGATCTGGTGGAAACTTCAATGAATCAACTATTAACAATCTTTTATGGAAAATGAGACCTAAAAGATACATACATAAAGAACCCAACAAGGATGATAGACAACCAACCTGTGAATGTCACGAGCATGTCTCAGGGAACGACCATTGATGAAATTTTCCTTGCACCACTTGCTCAGAATTTTGTCCTTTTTCTCTTTGCTGAGCCCCACCATTCTCTTATCCAAGAACTCATCAGAAGCATGGTACACATTAACCAAAGTGAGGTGGTCTCCCTCTGGACTTGAAAAGCATCTCATTGCAGTTCTTGCCTGGCCACATGGGGGATAAACATGGTAGAATAACTATGAGTCCAAATGCATAACAATTTTTCTACAATAGTCCTCTCTGTATTGAGATAATATACACCAAAATGGGCGATAACAGAACAAGATAAAAAATTCCACAACTTATTTACTCTGCAAACTATTTCAGTTCACAATTATTGCGCATACTGCTGTTCCATTACTCATTGAAGTATTAAACTCCCACACAACAGATCTACACGATGTTTTTATTTTATTTTATTTTATAAGTAAACGATTATAATCATATTAATACGAATAGGCATTGTCCAAGTACACAAGGGGGTATACAAGATATAAAACCTATTTAGGAAGAAGAAATAGAAACAAGAAAATCATGAAAATCAAGGCCATTGAAATCTACAGCTTTGGCCCCAAAAAAACAAAGTTCTAGCAAACAGATATACATGAAGTTACCGCCTTTAAACACCCTTTTGCTAATACTTAGCATATTTAATGCCTAACCAAACTGAACCATTTAAATATGGATTAAATTCCTGCTCACTAGCACTTGCTTACAAAACTTATCATCTGGCTGAAGTAGATAATATTGAAGTATCATTCAGTCACGTTCATATCATTGCCTAGCAACAAAACCAATACGAAAATTGCCACGAATACATTAGAAGCTGCAATTCATATGCACTTACCTCTTCTAACTTCTCGCGGGGGGCATAAAAAATAGATTCCACTGAGAGCATTGCAACCGTTATCAACATTTCTTCCAAGCAGTTGAACTGACTAGCCAAAATAAGAGCTCTGGAATAAACCGGGTCTAAGGGGAGCTGAGCCATTTGACGGCCTACTGGATCTGACAGTTTACATTCATCTGTTAAAGCGCCTAGCAAGAACAATTGCTCCAATGACTTGACAATAGATGCCCTGTTTGAAAGTTCAAAAACGTTAATGTACCAAGGGACATAATTGAAAGATTTTTTTTTGATAAGTAAACGGTAGTATTAATAAAAAGGCAAAAGCCCAAGTACATAAGAAGGCATACAAGAGGTAAAACCTATCTAGTTGGCTATAGTAGTCACTAGAAACTCATGTAAATTGAGGCCGTTAAAGTCTATGGCTAGCGACCACAGAAATAAAGTGCTAAAAAATAAGCTACGAAGCTCCTCCGTAGCTTATGGGTATAAAGCTACGGAGGAGCTTCGTTTATGGGTATAAAGCAAATAGAACAGGATATCAAGTGATATCATTAAAACAGCTACAAGCCTTGCAGAAAACAATGCAGGTTCCGCAAGAGAGGGTATTAAGAAACAGAAGACTACCCATAGCATTTCTCTGAATCTACAACCCTGCTTTTCAGACAATATGAAACCAACTATCAAAGACAATCACTTAATGATTAATGATGATGATGATGCTCATAATCACAAGCTACAGTTAATCCACTCCTGCAGGACTTGAACCATTTTTTTTTTTTTTTTTTAAGTAAACGATTGTATTAATATGAATAGGCATAGCCCAAGTACACGGGGGTATACAAGGGGTAACACATATTAAGGTAACACCAATTATAATACATAAACAGGCAAGTTTACACTTCCGAAACCAACAAAATAACTTATATTTTTCACTATATTTTATACTCACTAAAATTTTACGTATGTTTTCTTTTTTTGATAGGAAATTTTACGAATGTTATCCTAGTAAATTTAAAAGATTGACCTTGGTTTTGTGTTTAATGGAGTTGAATGAGAAGATACATGTGGCCAAGTATAGCAGTTCAGATCATCATAATAGACAAAAATGCAGAAAACCCCCACACACAAAAAGTAAAGCAAAATGATGAACCATCTGCAAATATTCACCTCGACGGTTTCTCCATGAAGTCAAACCCAAGAATATCATCGACACCCAAAGCCTTGAGCTGCAAAATGACATTAGAGAGGTTGCACCGTTTTATCTCAGGCTTTGTTGAATCCTCAAGTTTATCAAATTCACTCTCTGGGTAGAGACGAAAGCACTTTCCAGATCCTTCACGACCTGCTCGTCCACTGCAGTAGGAATTCAACAGTCATCGTAGATTATTAGTTTGTAAACATCCTTCTGAGAAGCCAGGGGTATGCCAAACTAACCATGGATCCTAACATAAAGAATGGAAGGAAGAATACAAGGAAACGCATATGGAAACCAGGCGGAAAAAATAATAAAGAAAGGATATCCATTGTGTGTGTACAAATTAAAACTAATAGTGCAAGTGACAAGCAATGTCACAAATTGTTTGGCATAAAAGCCTTATATTAACTGAAAATGTATGATTTATGCTTTTAGGTGTTATAAGCTAAAAGATATTAAAAAGGCATAATTGATTGTGACAGGTATTATTAACCAACAAACAATACTTTCTTATTTAAGTTGAAAATTGACATTTAATCATGAGTGAATGATTATGTTAATTTCAGTAACTAAGCACTCAAGAGAAAAGAAAGCTCAAAGTTAAAGCTCTTAATCATTCTTCAGGATTATCACACAAACTCAACTTCCTCAAATTCGTATATAATTATGCAACCATAACTGTCAAGCATGATCAACTATGCTTACCTCCTTTGAAGAGCCTGTGATTTTGATATTGGAACAATGATCAAAGATTCCATCCCTTTGATCGGATCATACGACCGTGCTTTTACTAGTCCAGGATCTATAACATACTTGACTCCAGGTATTGTCACTGATGTCTCAGCAATATTTGTTGCTAATATTACCTAAAATAAACAGCGAAAGGAAAATGATTAATGATGAAAGAATTCCTAAATCTTTCCTGGTAGTTAACATTTTACACTATATAAACCACCATCATTACATTCTTATCATCAGCATAAAATGCAGCCAGATAAATGATTGAAAAGTTAACTTGAGAGTTTTATTCATAAAGATAAAGAGTTTTTTTTTTTTTTTTTAAATGAAGTACAGCTGTGCAAGCTCATCTCAACATTTTTTTTTTTGATAAGTATCTCAACATTTTTTAACACATATTTCAAGTATAGTTTAGATTTTTGTACTTGAAACAATGACAAAGAAGTAATAGCATCTTGAAATACATTATAGATAGGACAGATGAATCAGGCTGTCTAACGTTGTACTCTTGAACATATATAATAACCTCTTTTATTTCCAAAAGATTTTTTTTTATTTTTTAGAAGTAGAATGAAATTTTATTAAACCAAGCAATTAGGCTCTTTTAATTTCTAAATTCTATTCATATCATCAACATAAAATGCAGTCAGTGATGATAGTGGTGGTGATGATTGTGCAAACCATTAACAAGGGCAAAAATATAAGATGAATATAGTGCCCACAACCATCACAGAGGTGTTGGCATAGATGGTGGTTAAAGCAACGCTGATGGTAGTGATAGTGATTGTAACTACTTATAAGTCTAGGAATCGTCTTGTCCTATGCCAACACTACTACAACTAATACCTAAAGGGAAGGATGTTAGATCTAGTTGATTGGCTGGGGGAAAGCCAAGCCAAGCCACATATAGGCTTATACTCCAAAACAATTATTAAATAGTATGATTAGAGTCCCTTGAAATCATTATCACCATTCCTTATCAAAAGAAAGAAATCATTATCCCATTCCATTGTAGATATAACTGCTCAAGTCTCACTTCTTGACCAAAATTAGCTTTGATACTATTTGTAGCAATCCAAGGGAAATGCAAGCCACGTCTGAGTTTATACTCCAAAAGTACTCATCAATGTTAAAATTAGAGCCACTTGAAATCATTAAAAACTGCAAAAATTTCTCTCTTCAAGGCAAGTGAGATCCCATTCACTATCATCTCATACAAATTCAAGGTATTATGGTGTTGGTGGTTGAAGTAATAGTTTTCCATAGTGGTAAAGCATAAGGGGACATGCAACAGCAGGAGTAACACATGTAAAACATTGCAGTGATGGCATCAGCGGCAGTAACAATGTAGAAAAAAGGTTTAGAAGGGTCATGTCAGAGTTTTTGGACATGAAGCCAGCTGCATAAGCGACACTCAATGTTGAGCCAAAGGTGGTAGGGGCAGTAGAGGTTGTACAAGTGTGTTTGATTGCTAATGATGCAGCAAAGATGGTCTGTAGTGGTCACAAGGTGGCATTAGAGATGGTGCCATCAACAAGGGTTCTTAGCAGAGCACCAAAACAGGGCTATATTGGTTGAGGTTGAGGCAGCGGTATGATGTTGAAAAGGACGGTAACAGCAATGGCTGCAGCAAAATCTATGAAAATTGTAGCAGTTATAAATGGGACAGGTGATGGAGGCTGTAATATTGGTTTGGTGGAGATGGTGGCTTTCTTTTTGGTAAGAGTTTGCTTGTCACTTAAAGAGGAGTGGCATGGCTAATTAGTAGAGGAGTTCAATAGCACAATGTCATCTTGATGTGAAAAGAATATAAAACACCAAATGGCATCAACCCAACAGTTACGGATCAAATGTTACAGCATGAATGTGCACCATCAAAAAGAATGGTCATAAGATACGCTAAATAAAAGCTGACATGCAACTCTAAATACCTTACGGAAACCGGCTGGAGCTTGTCTAAATGCTCGCATTTGCTTTTCTGAGGGAAGAGCTGAAAATATGGGAACGGTTAACAGCTTTTGACTGCCTTCAGGTAACTGTTGAAGTCGCTCTTTTACAAGTCGTTCAACTGATTCAATCTCCTCTTGCCCAGTCAAAAATACAAGTATATCACCAGGGCCTTCCTCCAGATGAATCTAATAAGATGAAAATACACACATAAGAAGCCATAGATGAACTCTTAAATTATCTTAGAAGGTCAAAGAACAAACCGAAGTACTTCAATAACTTCAGAGTTGAACTTCATGACAAAATAGGAAAAATTTAAGTTTCCAACAATCCTATTAACCCCAATCTTGTAGGTTGAACTTAACTCTACACGATACTTTCACATCAAAGTACAAGCACAGAAAGTAAAACCATACAATATATAAGCATACGTAGAACCGAACTCTGATACTTTGATGTTGCAAAAACACTCATCGTCAAGATCCACTATAATTGAAATCGCCAAAGAACCTCATCGAAAACATTAAAGCAACTTGCATGCAGAAGCTGGGCTATTGGAACACAAAAGAAGATAGCTATATAACAACCTGGAATATGGTAATTAAGGCTGCGTCTAAATAATCTGGCTCAGCATGATGAGTGTAAAATGTATCCACGGGAAATTGTCGCCCTTGGACATGAACAGCTCTTGCACCGCCGAAGTACTCGGAGAAACCACGTGCATCTAAACTTGCAGACATGATAATTATCTTCAATGGAGGAAATTTTCTGCTTTGGCATTGCTTGAGAAAAACACCATTGTCCTTATCCGACAGAGTGCCATTGTTTTCCTTATTTTTTTCAATATTAACACGGTCATTGAAAGATTTTGACCTTGCTCGTTGTATATTTTTAAGCAATCCCAGCAAGACATCAGTGTGGACGGTCCTCTCGTGGGCTTCATCAACAATAATGACTGAATATCTAGAGAGATATGGATCTAACAATGCTTCCCTGTAAAAGAATCAAAACTCAAATCCATTCACACATGAGAAAAGCTCATCAAAGGTCTTGTAGATAAACCCTATTACAAGTAACAGATGCATTTAATATTTTCAACATCCTCAGCCATCTTCACATCATTTTTTTTTTTTGTTCAATAAACAAAATTTTATTGAGTATGAAATAGACAAAGGCCCAAGTACGCGGGACACATACAAATCCTTATTTACCAAAATCACTTACAGAATTCTCTGTTCTCCAATACTGGTTCTTAATAAGCCTCATTTCACCAATCTCAAATTGATCTATTTTTTAGAAAATCTCATGAACTATACATATTTTTTTTCTGTGGACAAAATAGTATAATCTGAGAAACTTTGAAAAGTTCTTCTAGCATATATATCTTTTATCCACTATTGCCTTCATCAAACGTAACATACAACATTCAAAATCTCTACAAAAATCAAGGTCCAAAATTAATATGCAATCAAATCCACTCTGACTTTTCAAATGGATGAACCAGCAAACAAGCAATATTTTTAGTCAAAACGGTCACAAAATATACTCTCAAAAAATAAATAAAAACTTATCAATCAAATATGTAATGTCACAATGACCCATAAAAAATAGAGCAAATCATACTTTCTAGTTTCTACCTTAGTAGCAATCCATCTGTCATGTATTTGATCCTCGTTGAAATGGAAGTTGCATCCTCAAATCTAATGGAATACCCAACCCTTTGGCCCAACTCCACGCCACATTCCTCAGCAACCCGTTTTGCAACAGTAACAGCCGCAACACGTCTAGGCTGAGTAATCCCAATAGTTTTCCCATCCCGACAAAATCCCGCATTAAATAGAAACTGTGGCAACTCTACAAAGTATTTCACAGTGTAAATTAAAGAGGAAAATTGATCGCCATAAAACTTCAGACATAGGAGAAGGAGTATGATAAAACATACGGGTAGTTTTTCCACTTCCAGTTTCACCAACAATAATCAAAGTATCATTGTGACGGACCTCATCCACAAGTCGTTTCTCGACTAGGAAAAGAAAAACCATTGATAAGCAAATTTCAAGGAAAAGAAAAAAGAAACAGAAAAAACAACCAGAACCAATCTTAGCAAATACCGGAAGCGATCGGAAGAGACTTTCTATGCTGCACAATATTTTGCTTCCTGCAATATGATCAAAATCACATAATGTTTCTTCATTCTTTTACTGTAAAATTCGTACAGTAAAATAGAACTAAAAATTCGTATCTTCTTTTACTGCCTCTAAAGAGTTATCCGTTTGGCTAAGCGTAACAACAATACAAAAACTGGACTTAATTGCCACAACGATCAAACAAAAATTAGGGGTGTAACCGGCTCAGTTTGGTCCGGTTTTGGACAAAATCTAGGACCGCACCGGTTTTACATTTTTCAAAACCGATTACGTACTGGTTATCCTCCTAAACCAGTACTCCAGTTTAACCGGTTTCTGGTCTAGTTCGGTTCGGTTCGGTTTTCCGATTTTAATAAAATACAAATTTGTCATAAAAAAATCTGTGCTACATATATATTTGTCAAAATAAAATACATATAGATGTTAACATAGAGGGGCAGCCAACAGAAAGATAATGGGCTCTGGATGTGTGCAGAGAACTTAGAATGGACAAGGTGCTGTTTGAGGGGTATGCTCAAGTGGTAGTAACTGCTGTTAACACGGCTACTGAAGATCTATCTTTCTATGGCTGTTGAATAGAAGGCATGAAACAATTATTGAAGCATAGGACAGATTGGTTAGTACAGTTTACACATAGAACTAACAATGAGGCAGCACATATTTTAGCAAAGGAAAGTCTATTTTTACAGTCTGAGTTGGTCTGGATTAAAGACATACCTGAGTGTATTCGAAGAATTGTAGAGAGGGGGAGTTCTTGTAATGACTAATACAAAGTGATAAGAGTTTTTTTCTCCAAAAAAAAAAAAAAAATACACAGAAAGACAATGCAACTATGGCACACGGCAAGAGAAAAAAACTATGGCTGATTTATTAGAATATAATGGCTGGACTATCTATATAATAAAAGCAGCTATCACTATTATATAACTATATTAATATAATTCTTTTAATTCCATCACGCATTATTTCCCAATAAAAACAGACTTGTGGTACATATATATTTGTCAAAATAAAAGTATATAATATTAGACTATTAGTATAGCTTTATAAAACACAATTACAATTTGCACAATTACAAAAATAAAACACAATTAGACAGATTAGTAAATACCATCTACCATATTTCGGATTCAAAATCCTAAATTACAATCACAAAATTACACAAACACAATCAAAAAAAGTACAATTACAAATTACAGATTACACATATTAGGAATTACAATTACACACAATTACACAAACACAATCACAAAAACCATAAATTTCGGATTCAACAACTCTAATAACACAAATACCATCTACCAGATTTCAAAGTAATTTCACAAACACAATCACAAAACCCGAATAACACAAACACAATCACAAAAACCTAATGATTCATATCAGGTTTCAAAGTCATTTCAAATAAATTCAGTAAGCGAAATGAATAAAAAAAAAATAATGGAGAAAAATTACCGTGAGGAATCGAAGACAGAGAGACGTGAGAGGGGGGCTGCCGGCTGCGTGAGTCGTGACTCAGTGAGAGATGAGAGGTTCGGAGGGCAGCGCAGCGCGAGGGGAGGTTCGACGGCGAGAGTGATGGGAGGTTCCATGGCGAGAGTGAGGTGAGGCCGAGGGTCTGTGCGTGGCAAGCTGCGGAAGAGAAGGAAAAAAAAAAAAAAAAAAACGAAAAGAAGAAGTGAAGAACTGAAGAAGTGGCACGGCGCAGCAAAGAAGAAGTCCTGAAGAAGAAGTGGCACGGCGCGAAGAAGAAAAGAAGAAGTTATGAAGAAGTGGGACGGCGCAGCAAAGAAGAAGAAAATACAATGAAAAGCCCCCAGTTGACCAAAACGCACCGTACGAGGGAAAAGAGAGTGCTGGGCTGAAGTGCAATGGGCTGGGTCCGAAAACTGGAAGGGCTTAGCCCAAAACATTAAAAAATACACTCCCAAAATAAGCCCAGTCCAAAAATAGAGGGTCCAATAAAATAATAATACACTAAAATAAATACAAGATAATTAAAAATACTACAACTCAATATTAATAAAATAAAATGCTTAAACCGAACAACAATTATATTATTAAATATAAAGCAATTTAAATACAAAACAATAATTAATACGATTATATATTAGTGTTACCTCTATATATAGTGATATTAAATTATTAATACTAATAGTCTATATTAGACTATTAGTATTAGTATATATATATATATATATTTTGTATTAGTGATATTAGATTATAAGTCTTCTCTCAACCGTCTTTCCTCTCTGGGAAAGAGTCTGAGGAGAAGGAAAAGTCTTCGTTTCTCGATTGAGGAAGGAAGGATTTATGTGCTTGCGATTGTAAGCAGAGGAGAGGATGGAGGAAATGGAGCAAGTATGGAAGCGATTGAAACTGAATGATGAAGAGGAGCATCCAATTGAGATTCAACAAAATTCGATTGGAACACTGAGATGAAGGGCGAACGAAGTCCGGTGGGGAAAATCATATCAGATCGCATGATTGGAAAGGAAGTGGTAAGGTCAGTGATGGAAAAAGTTTGGAAGGTTAGTAAGCCATTGGAATTTTACGAGAATGGGAGTAACTATTTTGTAATCACGTTCATTACTCGAAGAGATAAAATGAAGGTATAAGAAGGATGTCCATGGCTTTTTGACAGTTACCTATTTATGATAAAAGATTTTGATGGTGAAACAAAACCTAGCATTATAGACTTCGATCATGTATGCCTATGGGTTCAGATGTTGGATTTGCCTTTGAGCTTTATGAATCAGAAGATGGGGGAACTTATAAGGAGGTCGATGGGAGAGGTTAAGGAAGTAGATGTCCAGGAGGATGGCTCTGCTTGGGGAAGGTATCTGAGAGTAAGGGTGAAATGTGACCTAAGGAGATCTATAACTAGAGGGAGAACTATTATAGTACATGGTAGGAAAAGTTGAATTCCTTTTCGGTACAAGAAATTGTCTAGAATGTGCTTTAGTTGTGGAAGAATTGTACATGAGAATGATGGTTGCAAGGCTATGGAAGGAAACTCTAGCCAGTATGGTGTGTGGCTTCGAACTATGCCTCAAGCTAGAAAGAGTGATGGTAGGAGTGGGGGGAAGCAAACAAATTTCAGGAGTGATCAAAGTGAGGAAAAATTGAGAGAAAATTTTGTTAATAAAGAGAATGAATGGTGGATCAACAAACAGAATCCTGTTGAGAAGGAAGTGGAGGTGAGTGATGAGACTTCCAAAATGATGAAGCCTCATGAGGAACAGTTACCAGTGATGATGCAAGAAATGAATAAGGAGATGGCAGAATCCTGTGTGAATGTGGATGATGTTCAAACTATTGTGGCTGAAAGCAGGTTGCTAGTGGGAAAACTGAATACAAATAATGTTGACCAGTCTCAAGATAACAAGAAGGCTTCTAGATGGAGGAGAAGAACTAGAGCTAGATCTGAGGCAGGTAAGCAGGTAAGCAATCTAGTCCTTATTCTTTGCTGAAAAGGAATCATGAATTAATTGAAGATGATAATGAGGTAGTGGTTGAAGGAAAAAGAATCAAATGTGATATTGAGTTGGTCTGTGATGATGACAGACTAGGGGTGGTTGCTGCTGAGCAGCACCACCTGGCATTATGAAAATTCTATGTTGGAACTGCCGAGGGCTTGGGAACCCTCGGTCAGTTCAAGATCTTAGCCTATTGGTTAAGGATAAGCAACCCACTATAGTTTTTGTTTGTGAAACAAAAGCTAGATCATGTAAGATCTCTAGTTTGCAGAGGAGGTTAGGCATGAAAGGCTGCCTAATTGTGGATCCAGTTGGAAGGAGAGGAGGTTTGGTGTTAATGTGGAAGTATGAGAAGGCTGTAGAAGTGATCAACTATTTGAACTGGCATGTTAATGTTCTGGTTAAAGGAGAAAAGGAAGGGGGTGATTGGCACTTTACAGGCTTCTATGGACACCCTGAAACAGGAAAAAGAAGCTTATCTTGGGACTTATTGAGGCAGTTGAAATCTGCCAATGCCACTGCTTGGTGTGTAGGGAGAGACTTCAATGAGATTTTGTGGCAGAGTGAGAAGGTAGGAGGTAAAAGAAGACCAGAGGGTCAAATTCAAATGTTTAGAGAAGCTTTGGAGGATTGTGGTTTAGATGATATTGGATGTCGAGGTAGTGCTTACACATGGTCAAATAAACAAGCAGATTTATCCTTTACAAAGGAAAGATTGGATAGGTTTGTGGTTAATAATAATTGTAGAGCTTTGTTTAAGGAGCTGAAGGTTGAGGCCTTAATAGGGAGATGTTCAGATCATTTGCCAATTTTGCTCTTTGTTGGTGATGGTGAGTATAACAAAAGGAGGTTGAAGTCCCATTCAGGTTTGAGGCTTGTTGGATTAAACAGGAAGGCTGTGAGAAAGCAATCAAGCAGGGATGGGAGAAAAGAATTGTAGTTATAGAACCTGTACAAAAAGTTCAAACTAGACTACAAGTCTGCAGTGGCATCCTGTCATCTTGCTTCAAGGGGAGTGATAAAGGGAGAGGTAAGGAAATTGAGCTAATTTCGATGAGAATCAAGGAGCTACAAAGGGAACTTTCTCAGGAAGTGATGACAGAATTAAAACAGTTGTAAGAAAGGGTTGGTATATTGTTGGAGCAGGAGGTTATAAAGTGGAAATAGCGTGCTAAAAGGAATTGGTACATGATGGGAGATAGAAATACTAGATTCTTCCATAAATGTGCTAATCAAAGAAGAAGAAGAAATAAGATTGTGGCAATTATGGATGATCAATCAATTTTTAGGGATAATGAGGAGAGTATTGAAGCTGCCTTCAAAGAACATTTTTCACAAGTTTACTCTAGTGCACAACCATCTACAGAAAGTATTAATGAATGTATTGGTTTGTTGGAACCTAGGGTATCTGAATCTATGAATGAGTATCTTGAGAAGGCATTTACAAGAGAGGAAGTGGAGGTGGCTCTGAAAATGATGGGGCCTATGAAAGCTCTAGGACCTGATGGGTATGGGGCATGTTTCTTTCAATCCTTTTGGCATGTGGTTGGGAATTATGTAAGTGAAGCTATGTTGAGATTTCTGAATGGAGGCAGGTTGCAAGAGTCTATCAACCAGACCTTCATTGTATTGGTTCCTAAAATTAGTGAGCCAAAGACTGTTAATGATTTTAGGCCGATAAGTCTATGCAATGTATTCTATAAGATCATTGCAAAGACTCTTGCAAATAGGCTTAAAAAGGTGATGGATAGAATTATCTCAAGATGTCAGGGTGCATTCATACTTGGGAGGTTGATCTCAGACAATGTTATTGTAGCCTATGAGATCTTACATTCTATGAATGTAGACAAAAAGGTAGAGTGGGAAGCATGGCTGTAAAACTTGATATCTCTAAGGCCTACGATAAGGTGGAGTGGCAATACCTAGAGGCAGTGATGAGGAAGCTTGGATTTTGGGCAAGATGGACAAACTTGATAATGAAATGCATTTCAACAGTAACATATGCTACTCTTGTTAATGGAAAACCAGGGAAATTTATTGTTCCTTCAAGAGGTTTCTTTGTCTCCTTATCTTTTCTTAATATGTGCTGAAGGACTAAGCTCTATGCTTGAGCTAGCAAAGCAAAAAGGTGAGTTGAAAGGGGTTGCATTGGCTTGAGGGGGTGTCAAAATGACTCATTTTTTGTTTGCAGATAATTGCTTAATCTTTGGGAAAGCTACATGGAATGAATGGAGGAGGATCAGTGGGATCTTGGAGGTTTATGAAAAGGCTTCTGGCCAAAGCTTAAATAAGCATAAAACAACAGTCTTGTTTAGCCCAACAGTTGGTATTGAAATAAGGAATGCCATTGTTAATGATTGTGGAGCCAAGGTACAAAATAACTGTGAAAAGTATCTAGGATTGCCAATTATGGTTGGTAGGTCGAGATATCAATCTTTCAGCATTGTAAAGGATCGGGTATGTAAGAAATTAAGTAATTGGAAGAATCAGTTTCTGTCAGCCTTAGGAAAAGAAGTATTACTGAAGGCAGTCATCCAAGCAATTCTCACCTACTATATGAGTGTGTTCAAGTTGCCAAAAAAGTTGAGTGATGAGATAGCTTCTCAAATGGCAAAATTTTGGTGGAGTTTTAAGCAAAGGGACAATAGAATTCAGTGGAGAAGTTGGGCAAATATGGGATGGTCTAAATCTGATGGGGGACTGGGTTTTAGAGAGCTTGAAGCATTTAATCAAGCTCTTCTTGCAAAACAATGTTGGAAAGTAATGATGAACCCCCATTCTATGGCGGCTGTGGTTTTGAAAGAAAAATACTTCAGACACACTAATTAGTTGCATGCTTCTTTAGGTTTCGAACACTCAGTTATGTGGAGAAGCCTATGGAATGCAATGGATCTGTTGAGAGAGGGTTTGGTTTGGAGAGTGGGGGATGGAATGAGTATAAAGATTTGGAGGGACAAGTGGATTCCAAGGGCTGTAACTTTTAAAATTCAATCCCCAATTAGTATTCAGCATGCTGAGGCAAAGGTGGAGGAACTAATTACAGTTGAAAATAAAGAATGGAATGTGGATTTAGTGAAGCAAGTGCTGAACAAAGAGGAAGCAGATACAGTATGCAAGCTACCTATTAGTCTCTCTGGATTGCCTGACAAGCAGATATGGGCATTTTCTAAAAGTGGTTTGTTCACTGTTAGAAGTGCATATCATGTAGAAATCAGTAGGAAAAGAAGGGAGAAGGGGGAGATGTCTAATAGATTAGGAGAGGTGTGGAAAAATTTATGGTTACTAAATATCCCAGGGGTTGTTAAAGTCTTTGTTTGGAAGGCCATTTCAAATTGCCTGCGAACAAAGGTGAATTTAATGAAGAGGTCTGTTGTGAAGGAAGCTGTCTGTCTAGTTTGCATGAATGAGAAAGAATCAGTCTGTCATGCCTTGTGGAGCTGCAGGGGGCAAGTGATGTATGGGCTTGTGAGAGGAGTCCAGTGCATAAATGGTCAAGTGGTGAAAGGAATATGTTTGAGCTCTGGTCAGACTGGTTTTCAAAGTTGCCTTGAGACCAATTGGAGATTATGGTTGTGGTGATGAGAAGGATATGGTTGAGAAGAAATGACTTGGTGTTTGATAATAGTTTTGAAGGGCCAAATGAAGTGTTTAACCAAGCTATTAATTGTTTGACAGAATTTCAATTGGCTCAAGTGAAACAAAGTAATAATGCAAAGAATGGGAATTCTATAAGCAACAGGGCTAATCATTGGAAACCACTTATGGGAGATGTGATGAAGGTTAACTGGGATGCAGCATGGAAAATTAAAGAGGATAGAGGTGGGATTGGGGTGGTGATCCGAGATAGTTGTGGTGAAATACTTGCTTTTCTCTACTGTCCTAGAGTACAGGTTCATGATGCAGTGGTAGTTGAGGTGTATGCGCTATGGAGGGCCATGAAGCTATGTGCTGAACTGAATTTCAAGAAGGTACAGTTTGAAGGTGATGCTTTATCTGTTGTGAATGCTATTAATAGTTATGAAGAATGTTGGGAGAGGCATGGGCAGTTAATTGAAGACCTTAAAGATGTATTGAGAAAGAGAACAGATTGGTCTGTGGTATACATTACCAGATGCTGTAATAATGTGCCACATAGCCTTGCTAAAATTGCTTTAAGTATACATGAGGAGAGAGTGTGGATGGAGGATTATCCGAAGGAGATTCTTAAATGTGGAAATTTTGATAAACTGTGTAACTCGATTACTACATGAATACAACATAAAGGTATTTGTTATAAAAAAAAAAAGAGTATTAGTGATATTAGACTATAAGTCTATATTAGACTATTAGTATTAGTATATATATATTAGTATTAGTTATAGCTATATAATATATTAAACTATATAATAGTATTAATATTAGTTTATTAGTATTAGTATATATATATATATTACAATTACATAATATCGGTTTGTTAATTCAAAAGAACTTGATAACTAAAAATTTTTCGAGTTTCCCTCAACTGCTTTTCCCGCCCTGGAAAGCGACTGAGAAGAAGTGTGTAGTCTTCTTTCTCCTTTGAGGAAGAAAGAGTCAGGTCTCTTTGCTTGCGATTATGAGCAGAGTAGTGTTTCAACTGAGTAACGAGCGAATGGAGGAAATGGAGGAAGTGTGGAGGCGAATGAAGTTGAATGATGAGGAAGATTGTCCGATAGAGATACAAAGGAAATCGATTTGTGCGATGCGAGGGAAGGGTGATCGCAGTTTGGTGAGGAAAATTGTCTCAGATCGAAGGATTGGGAAGGATATAGCTAGAGTTATGATGGAAAAAGTGTGGAAGGTAGGTAAGCAACTGGAATTTCAAGAAATTGATAGAAATTTTTTTGTTATCACTTTTGTTTCTTGAAAAGATATATTGAGAGTGATTAATGGTTGTCCATGGCTGTTCGACAATCACTTGTTTGTTTCAAAAGATTTTGATGGAGAGACTCAACCTAGCATGATTGATTTTGATCATGCATGTCTATGGATTCTGATCGGTGCAAAACTGCAAGTACACAGTATCGTAGTTTTATAGTAAAGTGATGAGAAGAGTATCGTCCTCAGGGATTGGTAACTTACTTTTGATAAATACCGAAATTATACTAATCTTGATTTTATCTAGAGAAGTCACTAAAATTTTTGTAATTGTAATTTAAAATGAAACCAATTCAAAGAAAAATCCGCAAAGGAAAATAAAAATGATATTTGAAGATCAAATTAATGGGAAAGAAAAACTTCTAGGAAATCGATTTCACCTAATTCCTCACTATACTTTACTCATCTAACTAATTGAATTTAATTCTTTTTGTTTATTAGCAAATCTCTAATTCATCCAAAAACCTCTTTCGATAATCAATTGAAAATTATTCTTGTTTATCATTTTACACAAAAGTATGCAAATTAATAAAACAAGAAAGCAATAAGACTAATGATTTAAATACTACATAGGTTCATACAAGTATTACAATTTCTATATTTACCTATGCCGAAATATTCAAGATCTATCCTATAATTCCCTATTTCGATAGCAAATCACAAGATTAAAATCATATAATTAATAGCTAGTTAATTAGAAACAATAAACTTAGAATAAATAAGATAAACAAAGAAAGAATTGCTTTAAATTAGCATAGAAAATCAAGCATAATTCGAAACTAGATTACATTATTTTCCTAGAATAAATAAAATTTAGTTCATGCTAAAAATTAAATTCAATATGAATGAATTCACCATAATTTTTCTAAGAATAATATAGGGAAAATGAACACTGAAAAATGCTCTTCACAGTTGCAACAACGTTTTCACCGTCGAAACTCCTCTTCCAAACCAAAGGAAATTAAATTTCTGAATTTGTGTTTTTTTTTTCCTCTAAGAGCCAAGCCGAAAAAAATTAATTAATTCCCCAGCAAATGCTGACCGTTTCGTGCCAAGCCAAGAGCAGATCCAATCTCCAGTTTTTCACTTCCTCTCAATTTCTACGTGCCAGCCAAAAAGTCTCGTATTGCATGCCAAGTCAAATCTAACTTTGTTGATTCCATGAAGACCATGTCAAAGTATTCCATTAAAATTAAAAGGGACCTACGTACATGCAAATCATCTCCTTTTCTTTTGCTTTTTCGTCCAATCTCTTTCCTTTTTTTTTTTTTTTTTCAAATTCTCTATCTTAGGCTTGAAGTCCGCGTGTAGTTAGGATCCTTCAACTTTCTTTTTTCATCAACTTATCCCTTCTATCTTTAGCATCTTAAAAAAATAAAACTTGATCTTTATCCTCAAATTGCACCGGTGAAATTTAGATCTTTATTTTCTTCAAACCTAAAATAAAATTTAAATAATAAAAATGAAGCGTAAAATTAACAAAAGTAAATAAAAATAGAGTAAAGTTTAAAATTAAGAAGGGATAAAATATACTAAATTACACAAGTCATCAAACATCCCCAAACTTACAACTTTGTTTATCCTCAAACAAAAATAAAATAAAATAAAATACTACTTTAGGCAATATCAACTAGACCCCATAGAAAAGTATCATTACTCACCAAGCTATGATCTGAATTTAGATTTCATCACTAGTATCTTACTCTTTTAATATCAAAGATAGCAGGAAAATCAATAAAAAATTTAGAAATTTGTCAAGCAAGAGTTAAGCATTTACTTCAACTTAGAGCTAAGACCTTGAGTGTGTGTGTGATATAGTCAATTTAACCTCAAACCACCTGCAAACTCTGATAGAAGTAGAAAAACTAAAATTAGAAGAATTCTCACAAAACTTAACCCCATAAGTCCAATTTTCAGAAATCCTCTTCACTAATGTCGTCAACACTAAAATCAGAAATCAAAAGATCTTTAATAAGGTTGTAATGACAGGCCACAGGGTGAGGGCTAAGAAAAAAATAGATGTGGAGAATTAAAGCAAACTGGAAAAATACTTGGTGGAAAAACAATAAAAGAGAATTCCACATGATTCAAATCATAACTCTTTCTCGACTATATGTTCATACTGGTGACATTATTGTTGCTGTAATCAATGAAGTAATATCAACTACTCCTTTAACACAATCTGAAGTGATACACACTCCACTTATTGAGTTTTTTCTATTTTTTTCAGCCACCTTAATTCTTTTTTTTTTTTCACACTTTGATCAAACAGAGCAAACATAATACGAATAATTTTATTTGAACTAACTTTCTTTTTAAATGTAAATTTCCACCAAAGTATTTTCTCAAACTATAAAAGATAGATTCATGGTTTTTCAGGCTTAGAGCGGGAATTGTTTATGTAGCTAAAGAACAAATAAAGGTTTATGTAAAATAAGGCTCTAGGGGGTTAACTATGGAAATATATAATCCAAAACTCCAACACCGACCCCGACTCCGCTCCGACTCCAAAAAGTCGGAGTTTTTCTCCGTGAGGAAGTCGGAGTCAGAGTTGGAGTCGGAGGCCAGGTGGTGCTGACTCCGCTCCAATCCGACTCCGACTCCGACACCTCATTCCGACTCCGGCTCCGATAATGTACATATTTTATAAACTATATGTGTTTTTCTATATATTAATCTTATAAATATAAATATAATAACATGTAATAATAATGTATAAATACTAAAATGCTTAATAACATGTAACATTGTAATATTAATGTATAATAGAATATGTAACACTAATATATAAATAATAAATTTATAATAACATGTAATACTAATGTATAATAACTAAAGTTGATTATATAGATTTTATATAACTATATATTATATAGTTAGTTAAATTTAATAATAGTTTAGTGTATGTAAACATCACATCATGGCTCATGATGTTTCAATATTACTAGCATGTAACACAGTAAAACTAAATTACTAATGTATAAATATGTGTCTTACATGTAATAATAATGTATAGATACTAAAATGCATAATAACATGTAACATTGTAATACTAATGTATAATAACATGTAACACTAATGGATAAACACTAATATATAAATAATAAATTTATAATAACATGTAATACTAATTTATAATAACTAAAGCATTGATTATATTAATATAGATTTTATATAACTATATCTTATACAGTAACATCGTTAGTAATTAGTTAAATTCAATAATATACTAGCATAGTCGCATGGGTTAATTATTATAACCTAGTTTGTTTCCTAAATAATATAAATTGACTAAATTGACTAATAATAGTGTATTACTAATAAAACATTCATTATATATATTCTATATAAGTATAACTTAACTTATATAGTTATTTAATTTCAATAACAGTATTAACTATTTATTGTTCCTAAATAATACTATAGTACAACTACAAGATTAATAACTTTCATTAATCAATACTAACAATTAAATTGAGTGATGGAAAAAATTATAATTATAAAAATCATAAATAGAATGATAATTGATAAGTTGATAACAAACTTTAAGATTAAAATTTAATTTAATATTTTTTAAAATAGGGTTTAGTTTAGGATATGAGAATATAAAAATTAAAAAAACCCAAAATATATATAGAAGCAGGCCAGCCTGCTGCCCACTGGGCCACTCCTACAAATAAAAGATCAAAACCCAGCCGATTGCTCTTAAATTGACCAAAATGGCGCCGTAGTTGCACTTTCCCTCAATGCATTTTGCCCTGCAAGTTGCAGCCCTAACTCGGTAAGTCAATACTCTTAGTCTTATTTTTTGTGTTTTCTCCCCACTCCCTAGTCCTCGTCGCCCCAAGTCCCCACTCCCCACTCCTAGTCGGCCAGTCCCAAATCGGCAAAGAAGGCAGCTGGGTCAGACTGCTGGAGCACCAGCAGTCAACCAAAAGTTGACGCTGTCGCATATCTGGGTCATCGCACGGTGCCCTTCCACGGTCCCACCGAATGGCTTCTCTCTCTTTTGGTAAGTTCTTAGTTCATTTTTCTTTCAATTTTATTTTTCTTGTAGTGTATTTTTACTTCATTAGTACAATTTAATTTTTCTTGTAATGTATTTTAGTTCATTAGTATAAGAGATTGAATTCTCCTGTTATAGATTGTGGTTTTTCTACAGTTTTGTGGGTTCTTATGACATCTGTTTGAGGGGAGAGGTTGGGGTGCTATCCGAAGTCATTTTACATTGTAGTTCACTAAAAACAACTGGTAATACTTGTTCAAGAAAAAATTCCTAATTTATCAAAAATAAATTCGCAAAAAAATAACAAAATTATAGTCTCATAGCAAAAAAATTTAAAGCTAATCTCTTAATGAAAATATAGTCTCATAGAATCCCAATGGCTAGGAGTTCTAGGGTAAATATATTGCTATTCTTTGGATCCACTCGGTATATATTAAAAGTAACTGTGGTATATATTAAAAGTTAAAACATGTATAAAACTAGTTTAAAATTAACGAGTAGTACTTCTTGTGACGCCCCCAAATTCCGCTTGGGATTGAACGGACATTTGAAGCGTCGAGACATGCAACACAAGGTTACCTGCCCCCGTTCATGACATATAAGATGCAATGTTCCTAACATGCATCTAGCATTATGCAATATTCGCAGCGGATAATTTTTTTCTTTAGCAATACTATGCACCAAACTAAAAATATCCCAAATACTTGAAACATATTTCATACATAAAGGCATACTAAAAAGCCGTGATCACCACACTAGTCTAAAATGGTTGTGATCAAAAGAATACTTGAGATACAACTCCAAAAGTGTAAGTATTAACCTAAGTTAAATACTATACCATCATCAACATCGCACCGTGGCCTAGTCGACTGTATTCAGTTGGTCAGATTCCAATTCTCCTTCGGGTCCTGTAACAAGATCTACCATTCGGGGGGAATGGTAGTTGGGACTACCACAGTGAGATTTGATTACAAATCTCAGTAAGTTAACATAAAACTATACACAGGTTAAAAATGCATGCATGGCAGTAAAAGCATAAATGCATAATTATAGTCATACATAAACATAGTATAACTTGACATATAGCATGACTTAACCAGAACTTAAGCGTGAACTGAACTTGACTTAACATGGCATGAACTTAAGCTTAAAACATAACATGAACAATCAACATAACATGAACGTGAAACATAACATGGACATGAACATAACATAACATGAACGTGAGCTTGAACGTATCATAAACGTGAACATAACATGATGTGAACATGAACTTGGAACATAACATGAACATGAACATAACATGTACGTGAGCATAACATAACATGAACTTGATCTGAAACTTGACTTAACATAAACTTGGAATCTTATTTAATTGTCTTGATTAATAACGTGCATTAATACGTACTCCACAGTTGTTGTGGCCCCACGTATTCAAGTAACATAAAACATAATACGTACTCCACAGTTGTTGTGGCCCCACGTATTCTACATGTCACAATTGCTGTGTCTCATGTAGTGTATGCTCCACAGTTGTTGTGGCCCCATACTTCATGCTCCACAGTTGTTGTGGCCCCATGAATTCACATAACATAAAATATAATACGTACTCCACAGTTGTTGTGGCCCCACGTATTCTACATGTCACAATTGCTGTGTCTCATGTAGTGTATGCTCCACAGTTGTTGTGGCCCCATACTTCATGTAACATAAAATATAATACGTACTCCACAGTTGTTGTGGCCCCACGCATTATAAGTAACATAAATATAATACGTACTCCACAGTTGTTGTGGCCCCACGCATTATAAGTAACATAAATATAATACGTACTCCACAGTTGTTGTGGCCCCACGCATTATAAGTAACATAAATATAATACGTACTCCACAGTTGTTGTGGCCCCACGCATTATAAGTAACATAAATATAATACGTACTCCACAGTTGTTGTGGCCCCACGCATTATAAGTAACATAAATATAATACGTACTCCACAGTTGTTGTGGCCCCACGCATTATATAACATAACATAAGATATAATACGTACTCCACAGTTGTTGTGGCCCCACGCATTATAAGTAACATAAATATAATACGTACTCCACAGTTGTTGTGGCCCCACGCATTATAAATAACATAGAATATAATACGTACTCCACAGTTGTTGTGGCCCCACGTATTATCATAACATAACATAAATATAATACGTACTCCACAGTTGTTGTGGCCCCACGCATTATAAATAACATAGAATATAATACGTACTCCACAGTTGTTGTGGCCCCACGTATTATCATAACATAACATAAGATATAATACGTACTCCACAGTTGTTGTGGCCCCACGCATTATAAATAACATAAATATAATACGTACTCCACAGTTGTTGTGGCCCCACGCATTATAAATAACATAAATATAATACGTACTCCACAGTTGTTGTGGCCCCACGCATTATAAATAACATAAATATAATACGTACTCCACAGTTGTTGTGGCCCCACGCATTATAAGTAACATAAATATAATACGTACTCCACAGTTGTTGTGGCCCCACGCATTATAAGTAACATAAATATAATACGTACTCCACAGTTGTTGTGGCCCCACGCATTATAATAACATAAGATATAATACGTACTCCACAGTTGTTGTGGCCCCACGCATTATAAGTAACATAAATATAATACGTACTCCACAGTTGTTGTGGCCCCACGCATTATAAATAACATAGAATATAATACGTACTCCACAGTTGTTGTGGCCCCACGTATTATCATAACATAACATAAGATATAATACGTACTCCACAGTTGTTGTGGCCCCACGCATTATCATAACATAACATAAGATATAATACGTACTCCACAGTTGTTGTGGCCCCACGCATTATCATAACATAACATAAGATATAATACGTACTCCACAGTTGTTGTGGCCCCACGCATTATAAGTAACATAAATATAATACGTACTCCACAGTTGTTGTGGCCCCACGCATTATAAGTAACATAAATATAATACGTACTCCACAGTTGTTGTGGCCCCACGCATTATCATAACATAACATAAGATATAATACGTACTCCACAGTTGTTGTGGCCCCACGCATTATAAGTAACATAAATATAATACGTACTCCACAGTTGTTGTGGCCCCACGCATTATAAATAACATAGAATATAATACGTACTCCACAGTTGTTGTGGCCCCACGTATTATCATAACATAACATAAGATATAATACGTACTCCACAGTTGTTGTGGCCCCACGCATTATAAGTAACATAAATATAATACGTACTCCACAGTTGTTGTGGCCCCACGCATTATATAACATAACATAAATATAATACGTACTCCACAGTTGTTGTGGCCCCACGCATTATAAGTAACATAAATATAATACGTACTCCACAGTTGTTGTGGCCCCACGCATTATAAGTAACATAAATATAATACGTACTCCACAGTTGTTGTGGCCCCACGCATTATAAGTAACATAAAATATAATACGTACTCCACAGTTGTTGTGGCCCCACGCATTATAAGTAACATAAAATATAATACGTACTCCACAGTTGTTGTGGCCCCACGCATTATAAGTAACATAAAATATAATACGTACTCCACAGTTGTTGTGGCCCCACGTATTATCATAACATAACATGTCTTATCTTTCTTAATGCATGAGATATTATTTAATATCATATACTTTTCTAACATGGCGTATACTTGTAAATGGCATAATATGATTTAATCATAAACATTTCATGGCATACATGTATCATATGGCATACTTAACATGGCATACTTATAACATACATCATTGTATGACAGAAAAGATTATGTAACAGATAATTATTCATGAGATATTAAATCATACGTAACAGATGAACATATAATGACATATCATGACATGGCATATACGATAACATACATACATAAATTGTAGTTCCCTTACCCATCACACATACACAATAAACTGATAGTAAGTTAGAGGCTAACTTACCTCGATCGTCGCGTTCTATGAGAATAGAGTGCGAAACACGAGGAACTGCACAACAGCTGGAAGAGGAACACTCAAGTCCTTAAGATTTTCACTTCTGAACTTAATTGTCATATTATGAGCACTTGCAACACCACGAGCAACGTGAGGTTTCACTATACCCAGAAGAGATAATTTGACTTCAGAAAGCCTTTGCACTAAAACAAGTTCATTAAAATTATCAATAACAACCAAACAAACAATTCCTTTCTCAATCCATATACTCTTAGCCATAGTCAACCACAAGATGACACCAGTCACCCCAGACTATAATCCATAACACCACTGCTTCGGGACACTGTCATACAGTTTCCCAACACTACACCATGCTCTACACTTCTCTGTTACGCCATCCAACCCTTCGTGACACGCCATCCGGTGTTTCACGACTTAATACAGAGTACACTCACGTGAACTCTCTTCCATCCACACTACAAAACCCATCACTGCGATACACGTCTCACAGTGCATCGCTACGCGACACGGAGTACGCACTACGCGTACTCCTTCGCTACAACACTCATCAACACGATGCACATCACACGATGCATCGCCATACAACACGGAGTACACTACATGCGTACTCCCTTCCTTCTACGACACACATCACTACAGCGCACGTCGCGCGGCGTCGTCGCTGCATTACACAGAATACGCTACACGCGTATTCTCTTCACACAACCCGCCGTATCACATATACAGCATCCATCTCACGCCTATACTTCACAGCACAGTCCACAAAATACACAATCAAACTCAACACTTCACAACCACACTTCGCTTCACAACTACGCAACGAATTCCACAAATACAACTACACAATTCACAAACCAACCAACTAACTATTTTAAACGTAAAATAACTAGAGATAGAAGGTTATACCATCGACGGGATAACCCGTGCGTCGCTCGTTGTTCGTCACGAACATGCGTCGGAGGAGCGTACGTGGCGGTACGGTGTCTGTCCACCACATAAAGTGGTAGTTTGGGCTTGAGAAAGGCTAGGCGTGGTCTTGGAAGACTCATGATTTTACAGCTGTCGGTGAAGAACAAAATACGTGATTTACGGAAAAGATAATCTATACGCGTGATTCCAGATGAGGGTAAAGACGAGAGAGATGTGATTGCTGTCGGGAAATAATCCAAAACTAGTATTAAATTAACGAGGCTAGTTACACTTCTTTTGTTCAAGTTTTAATTTACTCTAGTATTTTCAAACGATCTGGCTTAATGGCTAAACTTCTCCTAAAAATAGTAATACTTCTCCTATGCTAATGGCTATACTCTATGAAAGAAAGATACTCTACTAATGGATTTTACTTCTTATTGCCTTTTGTCTTTCCATGTCAACCATGCATCCTTACACAGTAGATATTATGCCATGTGGACTCTTTATATAAATGAACAATTTAAGTTCCAAGAATTAATCATGTTATAGCTTTTTTCCATGGAGTGCTTATCCCTTTATCTTAATCTTATTGGATGGTAGACTCATTTTTCTCACCAACCACACTGACATTGACATGAAAATTATATTCTTTTGGGGTTGTCAATATCCAACTTGTTTGTTGTATTCTACAGTTCTAGTTCTTAAATCATGGTATCTTATTTCAATTTTGTTTTCTTTATTTTTATAAATTTATATGGTATCTTATTTCTTCACTAATTTTGTTCTTTTTTCTTCAGGCACAAGTTGGAATGACATTCATTGTAATTTATATTGGTTCTTTTGTTGTAAGTTGTAACTTGTTGATGAAATTAGAACTTGTTGATGGATGATGAGACATGAGTTGGTTTGATAATTTGGAGGATAGATGATGATGGAATCTGGATGGGTTGAATGATGGTAGACCATGTGTTGTGTTGGCTTTGTGTTATTTTGTTTGTTATTGTTAAAATGACAATAGTATGGGGATGCTAGATTTGGTTATGTGTTTTTAACTTATAATTTGAATGAATGATCTTAGTTTATAATTTTGTATTTTTAATTTATATTGTGTAATTTTGAATGAATGATCTTAGTTTGTAATTTTGGTTATGTATTTTTAATTTGTATTTTGTAATTTTGAATGAATGATCTTAGTTTGTACTTTTGGTTATGTATTTTTAATTTGTAATTTTGAATGAATGATTTTAGTTTGTAATTTTGGTTATGTATGTTT